>JAJOOF010019104.1:0-24068 GCA_029582545.1 Solanum lignicaule
GCTGGGCCACTCGCAAACATCATATATTATCGGGAAAATTATGGAAAAAGCAAAAATGTTAACATATTTATGAAACAACTATAGTTTTAAAAAATTATAATAAACCATTATGAGTTGGTTTTATAGCAAACACACACTCTCTCTCCTGTCAATAAGAAGAAATTCATTCAAATGTATTATGTATCAATTGTATTCAATCAAATATAGGTGAGAGTTTTATATTTTATATCAATTATTTTCAAAAAACTATATTTGTATTTTGCATCAATTGTCTTTGTATTTATATGAATATAAGATGCATTCATCCTCTGTATTAAACGTACTATGTATCAATTGTATCCCATCAAATATATGCGAGAAATTTGTATTTGAAAAACTAAATTTGTATTTTTTTATCAATTGTATTTGAAATACAATAAATACAACCTATATTCATCCTCTCTCCTCTCTCTCTCGATCTCGTTCACCTCTCTCCTCCCTCTCTCGATCTCACTCGTCTCTCTCCTCCTAATATGTATTCATTTTGATACAAATCAGTTTGTAGTTGTATTTTTTCTCTAAATTCTACACACAAAAAAAAAAACAATGAATACAAATGCATAGCAACCCAAAGTATATTACCCTTATGTAGAAGTGAGACTTAAAAAGGACCAACACTGCATTATTTTGTTGTACTAAAGGCAGTAGTAATTGTACATTTTACAAAGGACCAACACTGCATCTTTGGATTGTACTAATGGTAGTACTAATTGTACATCAATAAATAAACACACTTTTTCTAGAACTTTCTTCCTATAATCAGACAAATTTCTAACCCTAATTTCTCGCCTCCTTCCTACAGTGGCACTATTCTCCCAACTCTTCCTTCTACTTCTGAACTCTTCCTTCTACTTGTGATCTCTTCAATGGCGAATTCGTCTGCTCCTTAGTATTTCCTCTTTCTCTACACACTTTAAATCTCTCTCTGAAGCCACACTTTAAATCTCTTTCTGAAGCTTTGCTGAAGATCTGTGTTTGTTTCGGACGAGCTGCGCAGGTATTTCTTCATGCTTTAACTTTCTCTCCTCCTTCGTAAAGTCTCTCAACTCTTCCTTCTACTTCTCACCTCTTCAATGGTCAATCCATCTGCTGTTTACTGTTTCCTCTTTGTCTATAGGGTTAAAATCTGTCTATCAAGCTTTCCTGAAGATTTCTGTTTGTTTCGGACGACCTACGCAGGTATTTTTTCATCGTTTAAGGAAAATTTACATGTTTGCAGTGGCAGCTCTGACGGAAACCCTAACGTATAGTATAATCGCGTCCAAAATTCCACTGATTTTAGGCTTCAATATCAAATCAGGGCCCGCTTGATTGGATGACCACCGCTCTCCCGATCTACAGCTGAAGGTTCCCTCCTATTTTCATTTTCGTTGATGATTTACAATAACCTTCAGTTCAATTGGTCAAGCTTCATTTTTCCATGTTAGTTAGTTTCGAAGATAATGTTTTTTTCTGGAAAATACTTTCCGTTTTAATTTAAATGTTTTATTTAGGAAATCAAATTCTGCTGTTGGATTGGGTATTAAAGTAGGTCACATGTACTAATTGTACCGCTGTAGGACTTGGTGTGACATACATATTTTCTTCATAACTTGTTGAGTTTTGATTAAAACAACTAAGATTGACTAAGAGTTGGACCTTGGCCGTTTGTACATTGAGTAAAAATGGTATCTTCTTAACTGAAGAAGTCATTACAATACATTTTCACATAGATTGCAAAGGTAACTAAACAGTTCTACGGAACAGTCTCCTTCGTACCTAATTCATTCTTCATGTCATTTAACATATCTTTCATAGTATACAAACAACTTATTTCACATAAATTGATTTACAATGCTGTTAAATCCAAAAACTAATCTACCAACGAGCTATTCTGTTGACTTACATAAGTTGATAAGGTAACCTAATTATTATCCATCTGCGAAGATTCAACTTATTAGACACTGCACTGGACACATAGGTAAAAGCAAAATCATATTCTATACTTTGAAGGAAGCTTCTCAACCTGAACATAGACCAACTGTGTTTTTAAATACATTTGATGATGTCTATTGTTTGTTGCAAAAATGTATTATAGCAGATGAAATTGTTCGATCTTTGGTACTTACTGTGTCTCAATATTCACTATGCTTAACAGGATGGAAATGTATTACTTTCTCTGCATTCTTGTTCTCATGTTACCTGCTTCAATTCCTGCCATCAATACGTTAGACTATTTCGATGGAATATTTCTGTTTGTTCATTCACATTATGGGAGGAATACCACCTCAAATTTCCTGCTTAAACATATTGTCATTTGTCACATATGTTGTATCCCCGCATGTTCGGTATTTACAGCTTTTATATGTCTTTGGTTTCTTTTGACTCAATACTTGTCCAAACAAATTCATTAGCAAAAGCCACGAACATATTTCATCTACTATAATTAATCATTCCTTCCATTTGTCCCATATGTAGTTCTAACTTATTTCATATCTAATTTGCTGAAATTCAATATTCGTACGTACTCACTTTATTTCACAGGAGATTGGCTGCAACTCAACGATAGAAATACCAGTCATACAGAACAGCGTGCTAGGTTTGCAGCACCGTCTACATTATCACCATATTCGAGGGACTGCTTCAAATGCTGACCCAAAACGTATATCGACGCTAGCCACCCCACCAGATTCAGCGACATCCCACACGTGGTCGCAGGTACGTTATATGTTCTCTCCCATGCTGTATACGATTTCATACGCCCAGTAGCTATTCTCTCATATTTTTCTTCACCTGTAACAAAAACTTTTGAAATACACTCAAAATTCTTATGTCACCCATTTGTATTGTTGGCTGCAGTAGGAGACTGTCTCCTAATGGTAGTAGGATCAAATTCTGCTACTTTATTCTCACTGCTGATTTACTACTTCTCTTGCTGATTTAGTTACTGCTCTTTGCAAGTCACTTCTCCTTCAACTATTTAAATTATCGTTTCAGCTTCCTTCAACTCTCTATTTTTCACCATACTCCAAATTCTGAATGCCTATTAAAAATCATTACCTGCTACAAATATCTCATGTCATATAATTAATCATTCGTTTACATTGTTCCCTATCTAGTTGTAACTTGTCTCATCTTGAATTCCCTGAAATTGAATATTCCTACATACTAAATCTATTTCGCAGGCGATTGCCCGCAGCTGCAAGCCAAAAATACCACTCATACACAACAGCCTGCAGGGTGTACAGGCGCCTCTTCATTCTTACCGGCTTACACCCGTTGCTTTGACTCCCCATGCAAACTGTCTATACAGGCTAGCCAGTCCACAGGATTCACAAACATCCCACACGTGATCACATGTATCTTATATGTGCTCTCCCATGATCTATACACTTTTATACACCCACCAGCTACTGTCTAAAATTTTACTTCGCTTGTAACTACAAACTTTGGCATAGAGTCAGAATTGTTATCTCACCCATTTCAACTATTCACTCCATTAGAAAAGTGTCTCATAATGGTATTAGGACAAATTTATATTACTTTATTTCTACTGCTAATTTAGTGCTTCTCTTACTGATTTACTTTCCACTCTTTCCACATCACTTTGCATTCACCTGTTTTAGTTATCGTTTACAGCTTCTCCAACTTTCTGTTTTCCCGGATAATCCAAATTGTTTATGACTATTGAAACTCCTTAACTGTTAGGCCTACCATTGTACGAAAATACTTGCTTCTAAGCTTCTCCTTATTTTGTTTCATTAACTTCTCCTTTCTTCTTTCACAATTAAACATCTTCAAAATATAAAATCTGCTTACATATTATTCTTACATAAGACCAAAAAACTTAAATAGCAAAAAGAACCAGTGCAGCTAGGCAGATTCCCTTGGTAATAGTTTCACTTGCTTTCATTTCTCCAGTACTTTTAGATCCCCTACTTTTGCCTGTTTCGCCGTTAACAATAAGGTAGAGCAACGAATTCAACATGCAAATAAGCTGTTTGATCAAAGTGTTCATCTTCAGTATCACTTCTATATAGGTTCTGCCCACAACAACAGCTTGCACCCAAACATTTGCAACAATCTCTTGACTTTTAGGTTTTCTGCATTTATCTTACTCTTCCGGGTATGCCCCAAAATATACTGCCTTATATTCATGCCTCTTTCTTCACTTCCATTTTGGCATGGAATCATTTTACTAAATGCCACACAACTGTGGATGTTGCCCGCATTTTAACCTGTACGCTTACACAGGCTACAACAATTTCACTCTAACATTAGCTGATAATAGAACATAGTTAAACCACAAACAAAACCCAATTGTCACATCGCTAGAAATTTAAGCCTTTGGCTCATAAAATTAATTTACAGCAGACTCCCACATTTGGTAGTATGCGACCAAATGTTTCTACTCAAACTTGAATCACTCCAACTCTGCTGATGTAGCTTCATTTTCGAACCTCTCATAAACAAATTTGTGCGTTAAAAAGTTATAGTACTGAAATACTCCTGTGTGTATATGTGCATCTGCTAATCAAAAGACACGCTTAAAAGGAACACACAGTTTAATTTGATAATTGCTTCTAACTTCACTGTCCACTTTTCCTGCCTTCTTCCGCAAATTAATACACCAAGTTTAGGCCCTCTGTTTGTCCCAGCTCTACGTAATGTCTGCTGTTCACACTGTACAACAACTACTATCAAACTTCTTATTTTATTACCTCTTTTGTCTGTTCACAGGAAATTAATAAATCTGCTGTTTCTGATTCTTCAACTTTCCCAAATAAAAGGAAAAAAACAACGCAGTTCAGGTAACAATGTTTTTTACCTTTCATTTGAACAGCTACTTTTATCAATCAACATTCGAATTCTTTATACCTATTACTATAACATGTCTCATGATTTACGCTTACCATAAAGCTAACATTTGCCTATGTTGACACAATCTTTATCTTGCTTTTTCCCTTACTGTCAATATCACTATGTTGCATTAATTAGTTTTGCTGAATTGCGTTACCAAAACATTCTCCCTATCATATGCCTTAAATCCATTAGTGTTGCTACACAATTCTTATAAACTATTGCACGTCAAACTTAGTTATTATGAATAGGGAAACTGCAAAGTTGATTATACACTTTCTACAGTTTAATTTGATAATTCACTCTAACATCAGTGTCCACCTTTCCTGCCTTCGCCTGCAAATGAATACAGCAGGTTTAGGCCCTCTGTTTGTCCCAGCTGTACGTAATGTCAGCTGTTCACATTGTACAGAGACTACTATCAAACTTCTTACTTTATTGCCTGCTTTGTTTGTTTACAGGAAATTAATAACTCTTTTCTTTTTTATTGTTCAAATCTCCCAAATAAAAGCAAAAAATTAAACCGGTTCACGTAACAATGATTTTTGCCTTTCATTTGAACAGCTAATTTTATCAATCAACGTAGGAATTCTTTATACCTATTACTGTAACATCTCTCATGATTTACACCTACCGTAAAGGTAACATTTCCCTATGCTCCCACAATCTTTATCTTCCTTTTTACCTGAGTCTCAATATCAGTCTGTTGCCTTAATTAGTTGGGTGAATTGCCTTACCAAAACATTCCTGCTATCATATGCCTTAAATGTATTGGGGTTGCTACACAACTCTTATAAACTGTTGCGCGTCGAACTTAGTTATTGTCAATAGGGAAACTGCAAAGTTCATTATACACTTTCTTGCAATATTATTTCCCTCTTACTGTAGCTGTGTCACATTACCTACATTACAACATTATCAGTACATACACAGGAAATAACATACTGCCAATATTGTCTACAGCTACATTCTTACAATCTTCTTCCCACTCTCCATGCCGCCTTTCCCTAAAAGTAAAACACATTTGACCCAGCCAGAGCAGTATACGTTTCTGTAGCCCTAAACTTCCAAGTCCTTCTACTTGTATGAATAGTCTAATAACAAATCAAGCTGCTTCACGACAAGTTAACAATCAAAATTTCGCTCTTCATGGTCTGAATATTGTTTATTCTTCACTGAATTTTCAACTGCATAGTGGTTTTACTTGGGGAAAAAATTCCTTCAACTTATATTTTATATTGACATCATCGTGCTATGTTTGTATAATTACATACCAAATATGCTTTCTACAATTTCCCTATGTATACAATATTACTTTTTCCTTAACTTCACTCATGTCATGAACTAATTAGTTCAATTTTATGAAGTGTAAACCTCATTAAATATTTTCAATAATTGTGTTCCTTTAATCATGGTGTGAGACAACCTAACAAAGTTATGCTTCCCTTTCCCATTCTTCCAATGATTCAAAATGTCCAACACAATTATACCAATAGATTCATCATTCGCACCAACATAAAGTTCTTCATATGTCTGTTCAACTAACAAACACAATTCAAACTATCAAAACATCTTCTACTAAATAACTTATCTTTCATATATTCTAAAGTACAATGCCATGTCTTCAAAGACAATATATCCTTTATTCATTGTGCATATTTCCATCAAAACATTGTAATGCTTATATGATGTTTGTTGTTACTCCATATTACGCTCATGCTTGCACATGGGTTTTTTGTGGTCAATTCTATGTTTTTCCCCTACATTACATTACGTTATAAATTTTATTTACAAATCATGCATTACTTCAAGCAAGAATGGAAGAACATAGAGATAATTTGCCTGCCCAACAAACAAGTTCTGACAAAAACTTGCGTCGCCGTACTAGATATGCCCAAATGTCGCCAGAGAGAAAACAGTTATTTCTATCCCAGCTAAGAGAAATAAGAGCTGAATCAAAAAGACAAAAAAACCTTCACCAATCAAATAGTACTGCTGCTCTTACAATTAGCACTTGTTCCTTATCTCCTCAACAAGGTTAGCTACGCGTATTCTCATCTTCCTTCTATCAAATCTATCTTCTAAATATATATAGTTATAGTTACACGCTTCAATTGACCTACTCTTAATACATTTATTTTCCTTTTTTTTTTTGGCAACTTACAAACCTACAAATGCAGCATCTACTTCAGCTACACGAGAACATATAGTTACTTCCTCATCTACCTTCAAACTAGGTCAGTTCACAGATATTACTTCGCCCACTTTGCCTATATTAATTTTTAATAATTACCTACCTATCTGTACATATTCCCATTCGGCAGAATAGATGGAACTTTAACAATAGCAACAGCCAAAGATTATCCGAAATTTAAAAAGCTGAATCACTTTACACGTGTGACTGAAAGTTCGCTGCTTTCAAATGCCGACAAGTCATTTGCAAATGCGTACAATATATCTGCTTTATTTCCCATATGCTATCTTCAGTCTACTTTCTTACTAATAGTGAATCATCGTCACAATATTCTTTATTGTATAGACATTTTTCTAATATATAGTGTTTTTACTTCCGCAAAATATTTGCATTAACTATCTTGCTTTTGTGATGGTGGGAAACAACGTAATGAACTTCTGCTTCTCATTTCCGTTCTTTGAATGATCAAAAATGTCCAACACAATAATAACAATAGCTTCATCCTTCGCAGCAACATAAAGTTCTTTATATGGATAGCTTCAAACTGTCAAAACATCTTCAATTACATAACTTTTCCCCCATTTGTTCTAAGGTACAATCTTCTGCCTTCAAAAACAACATATGATGTAATGATTGTACGAACAAGTACTGATTAAATCAATTGAACAACTTTTCTATGCATACTTCCATCAAAATGTTGTGATACTTATATAATGTTTCTCATTAGTACCTATTGGGCTGATGCTACCTAAAGCCTTTTTTGTCCTCAACTCTATGTATTTTTCTGACATTACATTAGCTTATGAATGATTTATAAACTTCATTAATTACTTCTAACAGGAATAGAAGAAAATAGAGATAATGTGCCTACCCAAGAAACAACTTCTGATAGAAATTTCTGCCGACGTACTAGATATGCACAAATGCCACCGGACCGAAAACAATTACTTCTATCCCAGCTAAGAAAAAAAAGGGCTGAATCAAAAAGACAAAAACAAATTCATCAATCAAATAGTACTGCTGCTGTTACAATTACCACCTCTTCATTATCTCCTCAGCAATGTTAGCTAAGCATATTCTTTTCTTCTTTTTGTTAAATCTCTCTTGTACATATGTAGAGCTATAGTTACACACTTCAACTAACTACAAACCTACCAGGTCCTTCAACTAGCGGAGAACATATAGTCAATTGCTATCTACGTTTGAGCTAGGTCAGTTCAAAAATATCGCCTCAACTATTTTTACTATGTTCATTTTGCATAATTACATAGCTATCTCTAAATATTTCTATTCCTCATACTAGGATCAACATCAGCTGCATCTCATGTTGCAAGCAAATTGCGTTCAACACATACTACAAATAAAGGTATACTTTTTCCTACAAAAATCATTAAAAACAATCTCTTCTTTTCACTTCATATATAGCGAATAATTGCTTTTTACCTTGCACAGGTAGAAATAAGTTAGAAGTCAATCTACAAAATGATAATTTAGTGCCAAAAAATTACTTGCTTTTAAAGAAAGTTACAAACTGCAAATTTTGTCTAGCAAAAAGGTTCCAATATGAATCAGCAGGTTTTTGTTGTGATAATGGCTCAATTAGACTAGCTTCTTATAGGATGCCTATTGACTTGTGAAATTTGTTCTTGGGTGACTCTAATGAATGTCAACATTTTCGCACTTACAGTAGAGTCTACAATAATATGTTTGCCTTCACTTCACTTGGAGTACGTTATGATAGAGAATTAGCAAAGAGAAATCGTGGCATCTATACATTTAAGGTCCAAGAACAAATGTATCACTTCATTGATGATTTGGTACCCTCAACAGCAAAACCAAAAAATTTACAATTATATTTCTACGATAATGAAAATGAGCTAACAAATCGAATGACATTATCAGATAATCTTAATGAACTGATTGTTACAAAACTCATGGATATGCTCAAACTTAATCCTTATTCTACTTTTCTTAGATCGTTAACAGTTGTTCCAAATTTATCTGAATTTTACATTGCTCTAAACTCAAATTCCAATTTAGACCAAAGAACATATAACTTACCAACTACATTTGAAGTTGGGGCAATTTGGATTGAAGATCAATTAACTGATAAAATTCCCACACCACATATTCGAATTTACACTCATAGTAACAAAACCCAATTGGTCAATTACTATTATGGATGTTATGACCCATTACAATATCCACTATTGTTTCCTTATAGTCAAAATGGCTGGCATTGTGGTATTAAAAAATTCAACAAGACATATAGTTATTCCAAAACTCAAATTTCTTCTGAATCTGAGCAACTACCAAGTATAAAAAACCTGACTTCTATTGATACACTCCTTGACATTGAATCTACAGTTTTATCAAAAGGATTAAGAAAAAGGGACACTGTTTCTTGTCGTGAATATTATTGCTATAAAATTCAAATAAGAGATGAAGAACCAAATGAAACTTTACATTCTGGAAGACTGTTTTAGCAATACATAGTTGACCAATATATCAAACTTGAGACACAAAGATTAGATTTTGTTTCATTTAATCAAGATCTATTTAGAGTTGAAGCCTTTCAGGGAATTATTGATTTATTCAGGCAAGGAGAAAGAGATGCTTCCAATATTGGCAGACAAAAATTCCTTCCTGGTAGTTTCATAGGAGGCCCAAGAGATATGTGTCGCCGATATATAGATGCCATTGCTTTGGTACAACATTTTGGAAAACCAGACATATTTTTGACAATGACTTGTAATCCTTGTTGGCCTGAAATACAACAACATTTACAGCCAATGGAAGAAGTTCAAAACAGACCTGATTTAGTCAGTAGAGTATTCAGAGCAAAAGTAGAAGAACTTAAGACAGATATTCAAAAAGCTAACATATTTGGAAAGATTGCAGCTTTTATGTATACAATTGAGTTTCAAAAACGAGGTCTTCCACATGCCCATTTTCTCATTATACTTGTGGATAGATATAAATTACTAACACCACAATCATTTGATAAAATTGTATGCGCTGAATTACCTGATCCTCATATTGATCATCATCTATACAAACTTGTGACCAAGCACATGATCCATGGTCCTTGTGGGTATTTAAATCCTTCAAACTCTTGCATGCAAAAAGCAGGAAAATGTAAGTTTAAATATCCAAAACAACTTACTGAACAAACAACCAAAGGAAAGAATTCCTATCCTCTTTACAAGAGACCAAAAATGATCACACCAATCAAAGTTAGAGGACACAACATTGATAATTCTTGGATTGTCCCGTACAATCCATTTTTACTCAAGAAATTCGATTGTCATATTAATGTTGAAATATGTTCTGACATTAAGGTTATCAAATACATTTACAAATATATTTGCAAAGGACATGAAAAAATTGCATTCTTTGTACATAATAATGATATTAATGTAGAAATAGATGAAATCAAAGAATACCAATCTGCTAGATGGGTTTCTCCTCCAGAACCTGCGTGGCATCTGTTTGCTTTTTCAATAAGTGAAATGACTCCAGCTGTTTGCCAATTGCAATTGCATCTTGATGGACAACAATTTGTTTCTTTCAAAAATAACCAAACTATTGATCAAATAATAAACAATCCAATGATAAAGAAAACAATGTTAACAGAATTTTTTCTTATGAACAAAATGAATAACGATGCTATAAATCTTAATTTACTATATAAAGAGTTTCCCCAACACTTTGTATGGTCATCATCATACAAAATGTGGTCACGTCGAAAACAACGCCTGACTATTGGACGTATTGTCACATGTCATCCAACCGAAGGAGAAAGATATTATCTTAGGTTGCTTCTAATGAACATAAGAGGACCAAAATCGTACGAAGATCTACGTACACTGGATGGAAAATCCTACACTACATTTAGAGAAGCTGCAGAAAAACGAGGCTTATTACATTCTGATAACAATTTAATTGAGTGTATGTCTGAAGCTGTAAGCTATCAAATGCCTTATAGTTTAAGAAGATTATTTGCAACATTATTAGTTTATTGTAACCCTGGTAACCCAAAAGATCTTTGGAAAAAATATGAAGACTCTATGTCAGAAGATTTTAAAATTATTTCAGCTATTACCCAAAAAGATATCCACCAGTTAGTTTTAAATCATATCAATGAAGTTCTACTTTCAATGGGGCACAACATAAATGAATTCAAAGATATATTTGGAAATGTTAGCTTTTGTAAAACAACTAATGAAGCGAAAGAAATATATTTCGAAAGAAATATAATAGTCTCTGAAAAAGATATACATCTACACAGCAAATTAAATGTTGAACAAAAAAGGGCATATGACATAATTCTTGAAAGAGTATATTCCAATAAATCAGGAGCTTTTTTCATTGATGGTCCTGGTGGAACAGGAAAAACTTTCCTTTATCGAGCTTTGTTGGCTACTATAAGAACAAAAGGATGCATAGCTTTAGCAACTGCAAGTTCTGGTGTTGCAGCTTTAATACTTCCAGGAGGACGAACAGCTCATTCACGTTTTAAAATTCCTATTGAGATTGATGAAAATTTCACTTGCAATATTAGTAAACAAAGTTCATTAGCAACTCTAATTCAAGATTCAAAATTAATTGTTTGGGATGAAGTCTCAATGGCAAAAAAAAACACCATTGAAGCTCTTGATACACTTTTAAAAGATCTTATGAATACAAAAGCACTTTTTGGTGGAAAAGTTGTAGTTTTTGGGGGAGACTTCAGACAAACACTTCCTGTTGTTCGTAATGGAAAAAAGGAAGACTTTATTGGTCAAAGTTTATTATACTCCAATATTTGGAATCATCTAGAAAAATTGTGCTTATCTGAAAACATGCGTGCAAAAAAAGATCCAGCATTTTGTGCATATTTAATGAGAATTGGAAATGGAGAAGAAAAAACTAACAATTGCAACAAAATTGAAATTCCGAATAATTTTATCATTCCTTTTACAGACGAAATAGAATCTTTGAATCTTCTGTTTAATTTAACTTATCCAGATTTCCGTACATTCTATTCTAATCCGTCTTTTATAACTTCCCGTATTATTTTAACAACAAAAAATGATTTTGTTCATGAAATAAATGACATGCTTATACATAGATTTCCCGATGATGCTACAATCTATACAGCTATTGATGAAACAATAGAACCAAATGATCAGTGCCAATTTGAAGATTTCCTGCACACCTTACATCCGGCTAACTTACCACCTTATAGATTAACTTTGAAAAAATTTTGTCCAGTTATATTATTACGAAACTTAAATCCTACTGAAGGTTTATGCAATGGTACACGATTGATATGTCATGATTTTAAATCACATGTTATCAGTGCTACTATTTCCAGCGGTGATTTTAAAAATAAACACGTGTTTATTCCAAAGATACCATTACTTGCATCACAAGATGAGAAGTTGCCAATTCCTTTCAAAAGAACACAATTTCCAATAAGGTTATGTTTTGCTATGACTATAAACAAAGCTCAAGGTCAAACATTAGATTTTGTTGGAATATATTTGCGTGAACCTGTTTTTTCACATGGACAACTTTACGTTGCTTTATCTCGAGCCAAATGTTCAGACAACGTAAAAATATTAATACGCCCACCTACAGCAGAAGACACAAATGATCAATCTACATATAATGTCGTTTATGACGAAATTATTCGAAAAGCATTCTTATGATACTTTTAAAGGCAACAAATGTAACAACTAACCAGCATCATTGTACACATTCTGCATTTCCTGTTTTCTTCTCATCACTTTATTTCATGTATGTTCTAACTTTGATTTGCCCTTGGTCCTTTGTGTTTTCCTGTAGTTGGTTTTTCAGACTTCCAACAATCTGCTGCCCATACAACTGACTGCCGCAGCGAAGAACGGTTTTGCTATTGGAGAAACAATACATTCAGTTTATCTATATCTCAACATTAAGCTTTAAAACACAGCAACTGCTAATGAGAACAGGTACCCCTACATTCTCATTCCTTCTTTTTCTTTCTCTTCTGTCTTTGTTCTTTTTATTTTTTGTTCTTCATTGGATCTACAAATATATCATTTATTGGCTATATTTTCTTTGGACATGCATTACATCTTCCTTATCTTTCAGCTTATCTATTTGTGCGTCTAAATCTGGTCATATACTCTTTTTTCCCTTCTTTTTCTGAATTGAATGATTATTCAATTATATCTTTATGCTTTTACTATGCAATAAAACAAGCCGCTCTTTCTCTTCTATAATACTAATTTTCAACAACATGCTTTTGGTCCAAACTACTAATTTTTATTGGACATGTCAATGCAACAAGTCAATTTGATATATTCACTTTTCTCTGTAAAATGTCCCACTTACAATTTTCTTTTCACTTAATTAAATATCTGCATTCACCGAAACTTGTTCAACTTACGAAAAATACTCTATTATTGACTAATTAAGTTCTTTTAAGCCAAAATTTCTACACAGTGTTGATGACTTGCAGCTAATAGAGGTAGGTTTCTATAGATTACTTAATCTTGCTTTCCAATCACATACATAATAGGCAGAACTACTTTATAAATCTCTTGTACTGTCTCACTGCGACGGCATTTTGTGTTCTTTTCATACTCTAGCAAATAGAGTAAACCTTCCTTCACTTTATTAAAATCTATTCTTCCCTAAGTTCTTAAATGTCATTTCTTTGCAAAAATGTACATTGGAAGTTTCGTATGACATTATACCAGTACTATAGTCAATAACTAAAGGTCTATACTAAGTTATAAATACACCATTCATTTTCTTCTCCTTATCCATTAAACTGCCAGCAAAATGGATTATATACACAGAGATTCCCAAATGCCTTTTTCCCGTCATCACTATAATGATGACAGCAACAAAAACAACAAGGGACAACTAATAACGGTACTGCAAATTTGACTCACTTTCCCTACAATACATTTCTTTTGATGCATTTCCCTCATGTTTACACAGCTGTAGCACCTTTCATACAATAATAACTTTCAATAAACTTATAAATGTCCCCAAAATAAACATAGTAACTTAATACTTTTTCAACATTTTAAGTAAGGCATATTAAATACAAAATGAGCTACCCGCTAGCATGGTAAGATAAGATCACTATATTATCCGTGAAGCATAGGAGATATTTCATCGCATTACTTCTTTAGTTTAGCTACAACAAAATTTATCCGCCGCTACATAAGTTCTCTCGTCATTTTTGGCTCAAAATTTTTTATTGAATCTGTTGTTGGACTTTAATATCAATATCATTTGTGGATGAGTATTTTGTCCAAATCCAATAAACTTTTCCACATTGAATTCTTCACTATCAACACATAGAAGATAGTAATTGAGCTGCAAAATAGATTCACTCTTAATCTATTAACATAATGATGTTCAAATGAAATGTCTTTTATTGCCCTATCACATGCCTCATATCCTGCCCAATCAACTTTTATCTCTGACAATATCACCTAACATTCTAACAGAAGCTATTTTTGTTAATAGAGTCATTCTCAATAGAATTATATTTACCATCTCCTAATCTTTTCTCTTGCTCTGATTTGAAATTTTCCACTTGTGTGCATCTTTGCTATGTTTTCATATTCAACCTACGTCAATTTCAGCTTTTAGGGTTAAGCTGCCATCGATCACATTTTGTAACTATATATCTATTCTTATTTCTAATTCATTTACTTGTCCTACAACACTTTGCAGCTGAAACACAAACACCAAAACTGTTGTCTGGTTAAACAAATTTTAACAGACAGTCAATAACGCCTCTGGACAAAAATTCAAAAGCTTAACAGACATTTTTAATCTGTAAAAACTCAAGTCAGATTTAGCAGAGATCCTTTTAATAAAGAACTCCATCAGCAGCAGAAGCTTTACTATTCACTTCTACAACATCATCATCCTTCACTTCCAAATCTTCTAGCATATTTTGAAGCACTCAGACATCCACAACACAATTTTTAACAGCTTCCTCCTCCTGCAGTGATACTCTACTTTCCAAGTCTTTCAACTTTTCCAAATACAACTTCACTTTTGCCTCAACTTCACCTTTCTCATTTTTTACCTCCCCATTTTTCCTCTACATATCCTTCGATTGATTCTGTATCAACTGAATGATATGCAGCGGAAAAATCAGCAGCTAAAAAAGGAACAAGCTAAAGTTGACGCAAAACTTATGTTGTATTTCAAAAACTTCAAATACTTTGAAACTACGGTATCACTTTAGGAGAAACAAACTGGTAAAAACAAAGCTACGCATGTCTCAATGATCCAAAAAATCCTACACAATTTGGAAGCCCAGGATAATGATGTTATAGGAGTCAATAGGAAAGCTTCTGCTGCTGATCGACATCTTCAACAACAGCAGTTGCCAGCTCCTCTGCCTCCATCAGCTGATTCAACTGCAAATGCAAATACAAATACAAATGCCAATGGTCAATTAAGAGATGAAGGTATTATTATACTTATGTATATCTTGTTCACCTTTTTTTATACTTCTTCACTCAATTCGTCTATGCTTTTCAAATTTCATTAGCAAGTTACAGTTATTGAACGATCGTTTTTCTGCTATACCTAAGCTTTACTGATGTATGCATGCAGATTCTAATTTTGGCTTCCCTTCAGACGTAAACCTAACTCTTAACTCTTTATGTGCAACTGAGAATGTCATACACACTAATATGGGAATTGTGTAAACTCAATCTGCTGTTTTTATACTTCTTTACTCAATTCATCTATGCTTTTGCATTTTCATTACGGAGATACAGTTATTGACTCGTGCTTTTTCTGCTATACCTAAGCTTTACTGATGTATGCATGCAGATTCTAATTTTTGCTTCCCTTCGGACATAAACCTAACTCTTAACTCTTGATGTGCAACTGACAATGTCATACACACTAATAGGGTAATTCTGTGCAGTACATGTGCTTTCTATTCCTTTTTTTTTATAACAAACTGTACAATTAACATGCTCACATCACTCTAGCTGCAGGCAGTGGTAACACAGACTACATTTGTACAAAAATCAATCTGCTTAATTGTCCTCATGTTCAGACATTTCATCCCATGCCTTTTGCTGCTCATTCTGCTCAATTGAATACCAATGTTTCCAACATACAAAATTCAAGCCGCCATTCAAAGAAAGCAAGTACACATCACTTCTCATGCTTATGGTTACATTTCTCTTCTTAATTGTGGCATTCAACCAATATCTCTACTTCTTTATCTTTCACAAGTGACAATATCGTTCATTTTGCTTCTGTCTTTGCAATATCAATCCTTTTCAACTGTAACTTGACAAAGATATTTACTTCTATATGTTGTACAATGCATCAACACAAGAGTGAAAACGTCTTCATTCTGTATAGAATTTATTATTGTTCATTTAAAATTTTTTACCAACCATAATTCATTGCAGCTTCACCTTACTGGAAGGGCATAGGCTCTTTGCCTTGTATGACATAACGTTAATTCAAATGTAAGCAACCTGTTCATTCTCTATAGAATTTATTATTCTTCGTTTAACAAACTTTATCAACCATACTTCACTACAGCTTCGCCTTAATGGAAGGGCATAGGGTCTTTACCTGGTATAACATAACATTAATTCAAAGGTCAATGGAAAATAGCCTTTTCAGCTGCTCTGTCAACCTGTCAAAATTATTGTACCAACTTCGCCCATTTGACGATTACAATTGTCAAGTTGTTACTGCTGAAAACCCAGCAAATGCACTCAACTGCAGAGAAGTATACCAGGTACATTTTTGTTCGATGTCATTTACTCACAACGTTACTTGTCATTCTAACTTACTACGTACACAATAACTCCTCTTCCTTTTGTCTCAGTTCATTCTCCATCCATATCACTTCAATTTCACAAGCAATGCACAGATGATTGTGCAGTCCTCCTGACGTACTGTACTGCACCACAAGGGCATAGCAACATGAAACACTTATATCAACAACATCATCAATTAACTGATAGACTACATGCTCCCACCGACGCAAATAAAGTCTGACCAATAACTTCACTTACTCTGTCGCTTCAATCAAAGGTACATACTTGTTTTTCCTTAGGCAGATTCGGTTTCAATATGCAAAGCTTCTTTGCAGTTCATTGATCTTCCAACCTAACAAAACTATGTTGCCTGCCTTTGCTCTGCTCATTTTCCTCTCTTACTTGGACAATTAGTTACATCTCTGTTTGCTCTATTGTAGTTCGTATCAAATTAAATGACTTCTTAATTATACGTAGTGCAATCAATGACATACACATATTATAAAATCATGAAGTCAAACCAACTGTTCTCATGACAAAACTGTATAGCTTGTTAGGACTAAATTTCCAGTCTTAATAAGTCAGCCTTTCCTCAAGTCAACCAAATCAATAAATTGCTTACACCTGTACATCTAACACTACTTCTGTAAATAGAAACAATATGAAGGCCACTTCTTTTTGGCCTTTTCAGTTTTGGACTTGTTTAAACATTGCAACAACTGAAGGTTCTCTTCTGTTGACACCTATTAGGTACCTCCATTGCAGCTGCCACCTCTTTTTTGTTTCTCCCTTTACATGTGTGAATATGCAGACCTTCTTTCATCTTCATCGATCTTCCAAACTAACAAAGGTATGCTGCCTGCGTTTGGTCTCCTCATTTTCCTCTCTTTCCTCCACAATTAGTTCAATTGCTGTTTCCTCTGTTGTAGTTCTTATCAAATTCTATGACTTCTTAATTATAGCAACTGCAATCTATCACATACACATATTATAAAATTATCAACTGAAAGCAATTCTTCTAATGAGAATATTTAACACTGCAGCGCACATGTTCATTGTAAACACTAGCTTTCTGTACTCTTCTGTATTTCATATGTCATCAGTTCAAAGAGACAGTTCATATATTTTTACGGAACACAGTCAGGTAAATCATACATTGTGTTATTTGCATTGCAGCTTTAAACTACTTCTTCTTGCTAATTTTGACAAGATAGACATATATACATATCCTAAACCACAGACTTTCTCTTCCACTATAGGTCAACCATTTTCTATTGGAACCAAAGATCAATGTGGTTGCTCAACTTCGTACCATGCAGATAATAAGAATGTATAGGAACATCACCAAACTGCTACAACAATCACATTGTACACACTCCTTCAATCAGCTGGCACCTCATCACTAATGTAGATGCTCCGGTACCAATAATGCACCAGGTATCAGAATTGACTATTTATTCCGAAAATCCCTTTCATGCTTTATTTGATCTAAACATTTCTAAACTAAAATTACAAACTTTATTCCCACTGAAGGACTACTGCATAAGCCATATACATGTTTCCTGCTAAAGTCAAGCATACGACCATAAAATATTATTCAATCTCTTAAAGGAACAATTCAAACAATCGTACATCAGGTTAGCACTAATGATTTACTCAAATTCTAAATGTTTTTACATCCATTGTTCAACATAGAGTGCAAATGAAGAATGAAAATTACATTATTTTTGTTATACCAATAGAGCAATAGTAATCTCTGTGTGTTTGTCAACTTATTATTTTTCCTACAATACTATCCATATGACACATCATTTCATGTGTCTGTCTCTCTGTGTAGATATTATATGTATAATACATACAGAGAGAGAGATATACACGTCTGTATCTATATATATATGTGTGTGTGTGTGTGTGTCTGTGTATATATATATATATATAAAATATATATATATACACAGCCATATATATATACACATATACATAGATACGTACATAAATAGATACATAATTTTTTTTTATCCTTATTTAGAAAGAACAATTAAGCTACAACTGTCTTCATACAAATTCATGGAATTTATGTTTCCAATGAAATGATGCCAAAAAACAGACACAATCATTACAGTGGGTAGTCAAAAGTTATCATTTTGTCTCTTTTCTCACTACCAACTGTACTGACTTTCTGCCTTCTTTGGCACAATTTGATTGGCAAGAAAATCCCCATCAATTTCTAACAAGACACATGTAATTTTTTTGTCCTTTATAATTTCTACTAACTAATATTGGTAAAAAAAAAAAAATATTATATTACATTACTTATTAGATAAGGGTAAGGAAATACCCTCTTTTTTTTTCACATATATATATAATGTGTGTGTCTGTGTGTTCTAATTTTTTTGGCAATATTTCATATAATATAATTATTACATATATATATTTTACTGATACAAGGCATTACATTACACACATATATATATTACTGATACAAGCCAAATTTAATAGGCTTTCATTCCAGAACAGATTTTGCTGCAGTTCTCAGGTACTATTTCTTCCCTTTACATCTTTTCCCTCTTCCATGGCTCATATTTAATGCTTTCAATACTATTCATTCTTTCATAGATATACCATGGGCCTAGAAATATGCTTTTACCTTAATGCGCAACATCATCAAAATATATCCATCACAGCTGGGTTTTTTCCCCCTCTTTTTTTCCCCCTTTTTTTGGAAATTTTAAATAGTAGCATGAAAGTTTAGTTTGTATGAACAAAGTTTCTCATATCATTGTTCTGAAATATAGAGTAGCTTCACTCAACTTTCTGAGATAATTGTTGCTGCTTTTAAATTCAGCAACAGCTTCTGTCCCTGTAACAGCTTTTTGCTGAAATTTTTTTTGCAATTGTACCTCGCACATTATTAATGTCTGCTAACTGATTTTATGTTTTCGCTCACCTCCACTAAAGACCCCTAACAGATTTACTCATAACTCTACTTCTGCTATGACAACACTGTTGTTTTTCCTTTCATTTGTTCTTCATTTTTTGGGTGTTTGGAACATACAAACTTTATTATCTTTCTGCACTTTATATCTCATACAACCCAATACTAAGCGGTACAACTCTAAAGTAGTATACTTTGTTTGCTCATTTTGCATGTAGCTGCTTCAATTGTATCCCTTTATCAAACTCCCACTTCAACATTCTAGGATTGTACAACAGTATCTCATCAGTGACAAAGAACACATAACACATACATAGTTACCCCACGAATAGGGGAACAAAAGTCAATAGTATGATATATCCTCCGTTATCTTTTCTGAGTTTGTACTGTCTGTTCTGTCTTTGTCCTAACTTGCTCTTACCAGAGTTTGTTAATGCTTTGTTTGTACAACAACAGCTCATTTATGCAGCTACAAACTGCAGTTCTACACAGTTTATTGGTTTCCTTTAATTAATTTTCCCCTTCTGTGTAAAGAACTCAAATATTGCTGCATGCCCCTCATTTTATCAGCCCCCTTAATAAAAAATGAACTAACGAACTACTTTGAATTAACATTCCTCTTGTCCTACAGCTACTACTATTCGGTTAAGTATATTTCCTACAAACATGGTGCTACGACTTAACATTGACCAAATAGAACCAGCAACACGAGATTGGATTTGCAAAGTTCAAATTGTCGAAATAAGCCGCCCCAGAGAAAGCCTTGACAAAAAATGCACATTCCAAAATTTGATTTTGGAAGATGAAGAGGTCAGATCATTATTATATTTGTCGTTATCACTATTGTTCTTTCTTTCTCAACGTACTTAAGCTCAACTTTCTATAACTTTTACTTTCAGGAATGCCAAATTAAGGCTGTTCTGTACAGTGAGGAAATTCAGCAGTATGCAGATAAGCTTAAGCTCCTCCATACCTACCTCATCTCTACTGCAAAAGTGAAGGTCTCTCCCACTTCATACGGCAAGCCACTACATAAACTTTACTGGATACTTGACAAAGAAACAGTAATTGAACAAATCAAACCATCTCACGCAGTTGAAAAACCTCTTCCCCCACCAACTAAGCTAAATATCACAACCTTTGACCGTATTCCTCATCTAATGGTTGATTCTACTGCTGAAATAGGTATATCCGTCGTTCTACCTATTATCAGCCTGACATATACATCTGCCCTGCTGCACAACACTTGCAACAATTCATTATGTGTTATATGCGCAGATATACTGGCAATCGTTCTTCGCTGTGGTCCTCAAAAAATCGCCGGTCGCAGTCATCATAGGTGTCGGGAAATTACCCTGTGTGACAATCAGTAAGTACAGCATTTGCCATTCTGTTTTGCCCTTTTCTGCAACTCTTTCAAATCAGTAACCACTTTTGCCCTTACTGTGTTCACATCATCAATTATCCTCTAGCCATTATCTTACTACTTACACGTCTGTCATTATGCTGTGACACTCTCAGGAAAACTCAGTTTCTCTTCACTCTATGGGAGGATTTTGGAGAAATAGAAGGCCATGAAATTGCGTCTCAAATGGCAAGAGCAGCAGATCTGGTTGTACTCCTCGAAAGGAGTATAGGAATCTCTACTTATCACGGTACATATAGCGTCAACTTCTTACCACCGTTATTTAATATATAATAAGAAAACACTATACAACCTATGTGTTATACAGGGTTATCACTGCAGACTAGGTACAACTCCACAGTACGTGTCAATCCAAATTACCCACAGGCTGTCGCACTCATGAACTGGTACTAACCTTTCATATCTATTCTATACCTTCGCATTCTATCTACAGAACCTACTAAACGCATTATCCGTTCTAACAATAGGGCCAGAGAAAACAAAACTGCGCTCTTAAGTTGTCCATCAGAGAAAACCTCAACTAGCTCATCTATGGCTCCCATGATAGTCAGTACTGGTGCACAACAACTTCTCTCTATCGCAGAAATCTCATCAGCACCTTCTGTAAGTCACACTTAAACCTGCTCATTTAAGACTATCCTTATTCAGTTTCTCATTCTATAGCTTTGCCTACATAATCAAAACTTCCCACAGATGGGAGTCCTCTCTGTTGACGCACAGATGGCCATATTAGATGAATTCCAAGACTTTTGTGTTCTTGAATGCTCAGGATGCAAACAAAAGAAGCGTACAAAGGATAGAAAGGATTTTGATTGTCCAAAATGCAAGCGCACAACAGCCTTAGTG
Source organism: Solanum lignicaule (assembly GCA_029582545.1). NCBI lineage: Eukaryota > Viridiplantae > Streptophyta > Magnoliopsida > Solanales > Solanaceae > Solanum > Solanum lignicaule. Next base: position 22,080 of record JAJOOF010019104.1, read on the forward strand.
CCTCGGTAATATACTTCTCACCTCTGCATTACCGTTCCTGCAAAGTATACCGTATAGTGTACACATATTTGAAACTTCCCTTCATTTCAGCTGTAGCTTCCAAATTGATCTTCTTGACAATACTGGTACAACCACAGCATCTATCTCTGCTGAATTAGGAGAAAAATTGATGTCCATGACAGCCGAAGACATATTCGAAGTAACTTGCACTAAGGTTATCTCTTATTCCCACGGGCTATTTGTACCCACTTATTCTCATAATACCACATATCTTCCGCACAAATACTTTAGCACATATGCTTAGCTCTAAACTGTTTGGCCTAACTTCTTACATTTACAGCGACAATCATTGTCTCTTAATCATGTCCATGAGATGTTGTCAGACAGATTATTCGAAATTCAGCTAAGGAAGTCATCTTGGAGCAGCTCAAATACCACACATGCAACTTTGTCCATTCTTTCCTACATGGAAAAACACCATGCTCTACACACCACCACTGATAGGACTTCTAAAAAGATAAAACCTCTGCAAATAAGTGAGGTAGAAGTCATGGCAACAACTACTGCAGCTGGTTCTTCAAATGCACAGCCAAAGTTTGAACCACCAACACCAGCCAAAAAGGTCTAAAAGGTTAGTCTACAGCTGACTTTCACAGCAAACTATACCTCACAATGCTTGCCAATTCTACAGATTTACAGTTATTTACAACTTGCCTGCTAGAACCCTGTACTTTTACCCGTGCTTTACTTTCTTTTATACACATATGCACATGATTCCTGTAAAACCTTGTAAGTGTCATACTGCTGTTCTACCACTGCTTCCACACTTGCTCTTGTCTCCTTTCAAATTACACATTTATCTTCTCAACTGAGCTGACGTCCAATCAAACTACCTGTCAACACTACAAAACATGGGCCTACTCACAGAAATCCTTATGTCTCCTGTGTGTTTGTGATTGCATAAAATTGTAGGCTCCTTCTGCTGATTCATTAGTCTTTATAACTTCACCCTCCAATATAAGCCTACTTACGTGTTTCCCTCCATAACTTACACAGATACATTCGTCTACATTTTCCTTATTCTACTTTCATATGCTGTCATACAGTATAATACAGACTTCTGAACACCAACAAATGTGAACAAGGTTTCTGTCTACTGCCTAACCTCAGACAGATTCAGCAGTAAATCTATCGCTCTGATGCTGATTCCATGCATTTCTTTCTATTTCAGCACTATATTAAATTATCTCTTCCCATATTCGCACTTTCTCACATACTTTAAAATGTGTAATTGCAGGAACTCCCTCACACCATTTTGCTGCTTTTGCTTATGATAGGGACAATCTAACGAATGACTCTCCCTATGCTCTACTTACTTTCATGAGAAAGATTACCTATGGCCAGACAAACTGCAGTGTTCTCTAAATATGATGCTGCAACATGTAGTATATTATTTTGCTTATATTCCATTAGTTAGTATGTGCAAATCTTTCAACTCAACATCATACTGATGTCTAATGTACATATTCTGAATATTTCTAATGTTAATATAATATATGCTATTAACTATGTTGTACAAACAGCTTCGCCCTTCCTTCATGAATATTACAATACTTTTACACGCATCATATTTTGGCTATTGGGCCCGTGCTTGCCACGGGCCTCCCATCCCTAGTCATTTGATACATGACACTAAATTAGGCCTTTAGAATAAAATGACATATGAAGCAAAGTTGGATCTTCATTTGTGGCCCAAATCAATGGATTAGCCTAATAAAAAATTGAATTTTAATTAAAGGAAAAATTATAGAAATCTCACATTTAAGTTTACTTATTACCATTATCCTCTATAAATTTTACAAATCTCCAAAATCCCTCATTTTCACTCATTAGATTAGTGTATCAGCGCTTATATTATTGTATCTCGCGCATCAGATTAATGTATCATCGCTTATATTATTGTATCTCGCGCATCAGATTAATGTATCA
>JAJOOF010019105.1:0-10372 GCA_029582545.1 Solanum lignicaule
CTCTCTATCTTCACAAGGTAGGGGTAAGGCTGCCTACACACCACCCTCCCCAGACCCTCATTTGTGGGATTACACTGGGTATGTTGTTGTTGTTGTTTCTTTAGTATTGTGCAATTACTTCTGTGTTTCAACGTCACAAATTGACATCTTTCACCAGGAAAGAGTACGATTTCATAATACTGGTCCTTCATGGATTCCTGGACTTATAGTAATGAGCATTGAAGATGGCCACCAGGGAGTTCCAGGGCTCTCTCAATTGGATCCAATGTGGGTAAATCTAATCCATCGTTAGGCTTCTGAACTGCTCCTTTTTTTCTGTTGATATATACCTGAACCATTAATTGAATGACGATATTTTTTTCTCATTTTACCAGTTATTCCTATATAGTTGTCATTATCAATCCTTGCCCAACTGATGTCTCATTTGCCAATCTTGCACTTAGAGCAAGATCTCTTCAGTTGCATCCAGTACAGGTATTTATTTGTTTTATGTTGCAATTCTTACATGCATATCCGAATATGCCAGACTATTTAATCTACTTCCGTAAAACACATGTTACAAGCCTCTCTGCGGAGTTTATAAAGAGGGGGATTGTGTATGGAACTTAAACATCTTGGACATTGTTAGGTCGGATTTGGACCTTTACTGCAGTCTGCAAGTGTCTTAAGTATTAACACAATCTCATCTTCATGCATGACTAGCTACTGATCATATGATGTTCATTGTTCACTTTTTCATCTCCAGATGAACTCAACTGACGTTGTTAAGAACTCAACATATGATGCATCCTCGGGTTGCTTTAATGTGCCTGCCCGAACAACTTCTGTGTTTGTTGAGCCTCGGTAAAATTCCATTTGCTCTTCATGAAAATGGAAACCTGGACCGGTGAGTTATGCTTGTGCATTATCACGTTCACAGTTCAGCAACATTTACGCAGGTACATGAACTGTAACTTGTCATGTTCAGTTCTAAGAAAATGGCCCTGGAGAATCAATAAATAAAAATATACCACAAAAATAATCCCAGTTCTCTGTTTATTCAACCAGGAAGTTGCCAGAAAGATAATTTATGTTTTATTATTAAGTTGATAACAATCAGAGAGAATTAATATGTTAAATATTTGTGTAATACTAGTGTCTTAAATTCAAATATTTGTTATTCTAGTTGTTTAAGTTCTTAGTTTGTGTCAAATTTTAAGAGTCAACTTGTCAGATTTCCATGTCGGTCATTTTAGATAAGAGACTTCGGGTGTCGTTTGGAAGGGTGTATAAGAATAGTACCTAGTAGATGATAATATATTCAGGTCTAATAAATTTTTCTTAGACAAAACATTTAAATTTTTATTTTTTTTGTCAATGATGATGGTGAGACGTGAATCTAGTATCTCTATTTGTTTTAATACTATATCGAATTGTGTGATTATTCATGTGTTATCAAATTAATGAAAGGATAAAAAAGGGGTAGGTTTAGGACATGAAGTGAACTTTGCCTGTCTCTTGCAACAACTTTCCTTACGTGCAATACACAAACCTAAATAATTCTTTCATGCAAGTTACTTGTCTTCCACAACCAAATCTCCACTTGGAATATGATATGCATGCCTTTTCACAAATTACTTTTTCCAATATTTTGAATCAAGAAAGGAAACTAAAAAGGGAGACTTGGTGTAATTGATACAGTTGTTGCCATGTGATTAGAGGTTATGGGTTCGAGTAATTGTGTGAACAACTTCTTGCAAAAATACACGGTAAGCTTAATACTTGATATTTGTGCTAGTGGGAGATAGTTGTTGGTATCTGGTGGAATAATCAAGGTATGCATAAGCTGACTCAAACACCATCGTACGTCATAAAAAGAACTAAATTGAAAATGGCTATAAATAATTAAATTGAATTACACATGCATGCATCTAAAAGGTCACTTGTTAAACAAAAGCTTCATTAGAAAGAAAATGGGAGGATCCTTTCTTTTTGTGTGTGTGTTGTCAATCTTGTGATAAGTGTATATAAGAAATTGCATGTGAGGATCCAAGATTTATAATGGAACTGTGAATACCACTAGGTGTTAATTTTATTTTAATAACATGACTTGTTAGGACTTTGCTTCCACTAAAAGACATTTGAAATTCCCATCACTATATTTATAAAAGAATATTGGTACGTTATATTATATTGTATATGTGGCTTACATGTCACACGTCTTCATCATAGTTCAATCAAATATTTTCACATAAAATGTAATGACGGGAATAAGAAAAAGGTGATGTACAATTCAAATTATAGACCTAACATAATTAAAAGGTCAATGCTAGCTAATCAACCAACTCTAATGGACCGTAGATCCTCAAAAGGGTATGTATGCATGTTAATTAACAATAATAATATAGTCAGTGTAATTTTACAAATATGAAAAGGATAAGATATGCACAAACATTATCTCTATCTTTGTGGGGTAGAAATAATATTTCCGATAGACCCTCGGCATGAATGTTGATTCATGTGACAAATTCATGTAGCATGAGAATTAACATGAAGCAAATAAAGCTGGCACCATAAAAAAAAAATACTAAGTGACTTTTACTATAATACCCACTCAATTGATGTTAAAGAATAAAAATAATTTGTATTTAACAATGAGAGAAATATTTACTATATAGTTGTATGGTTAAAAAGTAAAAAAAATAAACCTGGATTATTGTCAATAATGACAATCAACAAGTTGCCTTTGTGTTTGTTCTTGATCTTGTTGCTTTAAGGATACAACAGGATCATCTTGATGAACTGGAAGATTATTAAGGTCTAAAGACAACTCATGATCTCTTTGTTTCTTCATAATATTATTATTGTTACCAAATTCTTGATCTATAGAAGTTGCTGGACTTAAGTTGCTCAAATGATAAGGTGAATTTACTTTAGCACCCCCACGATGGCGTCTCATGTGACCACCTAATGCCTGTCCTGAGGTAAATTCAGCACTACAATATGAACATTCATGAATTCTAGGAGAAGAAGAAGAGTACTTATTGTTGGAAGAATTTGGCAAGTTTTTGTTGATGTTGTTAGTATTCTTGTTTTTGTTGTACAATGTTGATGGTGAGTGTTGTAAATGATAATCATCTTCATCTGAGAAATCGAAATACGATTTCTTGTTAAACTCGGTGTTTAATGTCTTTGGCTTCTTATGACTTGCTCTGTGTCCACCTAGTGCTTGAAAAGACGAGAAAGTACGATTGCATGTCTTGCATTCGTACACGTATATTCCTGCTTTTGTACCATCTATGGAGTTGGTGGATGTCTCAATGTACCTTTTACTATTGAATTTCGTTGGGTACAACCTTAAATCCTCGTTAAAAAAATCGACATTATTATTATTGATCAACCTACGAGGAGGGGGATGGTCATCGCGTCCTTTAGACAGTAGGACAAGACACTTGGCGGTTTCCTCCTCCTCCTCGGTAAACGTGTTGATAAACACCTCAGACGAGGCGGCTGAAGACAGAGCTTCATTATTATTGTTGTTGTTGTTGTTGCTGATGTTGTTGTCGTTACATGCAATGCCTTCATCATTGCAAGCAACGTCATCTCTATTATCGTTATCAATATTGTTGATAATATTGTTATTGTTGTTGTTACTGCTATTTTCTATCGCGATATCACATGTGTTTAATGAATCATGTGATGTTGTGAGGGAGAAAGGGATGTTTGGAGATTGAAGTCTAAGACGTTTGGTTCTTTTGCCCTTAACGATGTGGAAGAGGTCCTTAGAAGGACAAACTACCACTTCCTCAAGAGCCTCCATAATTTCCCTTTATCCAACATCAAATGTTTTACACATTAATTAACCCTAAAAACAAAAAAATATATGTGAAATGAAAGCAAGTTTTTTTCTTTTTTTTTTGAGGAATGAGAGAAAAGAAGGGAGAAAAAACACAAAAAGAGGAAGGTTTGATGGTAGAAGAGTTGATGATATGTAAATATAGTGAATGTGAGAAAAGTAGTCAATGGAGTGAGAAAAATTGCACCACTAGAAATTGATGTATATAGTAAGTGAGGTTAATTAGTATTTTATCTATCAATTATAGGGAGGTTTAAAAGAGTAGATAATTAATTATTAATGAGAGATAAATGGGGAGAATTGGATGGAGAGAACTCAAGGTAGGACAATGACCATTGTAATTCAAAATATGGACATAACTAAATTTTTTGATCACTTACGAAATGAACAGAATATAATGATCTTTTAGAAATACACTAATTTTAGACGGATATTTTCATATTCAAATAAGATTTTCCTATCAGAAAATAAAGTGTTGAAATTAATGACAAAAAAATTGTCTGAATATCATTCCATCTAAAGTAGAGGTAAATTTCGAATAGTGGAAGGTACAAATTTAGTCTTTCAGTATCAAGTTCATATGAATTCATCAAAGTTTGAATGTTGAGCATATAAATTCATGTCTAGAAATTTTAAAATAATAATCATTTTAATGTTAAAAACTTAAATATCAATCTTTTAAAGTTTAAATTTTGAATTTGCTTGTCTTGTCTGTTATAAAAATCCAATTATTGGGAATTTTCATATATAAAACTGAAAATCCATCTGTCACCCACAAAGGTTGGAGACTAATAAAAATTAATTGTCACGTAGCTTTGCTGGCTCATTCTTATAGTATATAATAATATATAATTTTATAATAAGATAAGCAATAGTTGGATAATGAGTGTCAAATAATTAACATGAATTAGATGTGTAGTGAAGTATGGAAAGTCTTATATGTGTAACCACGTTTGTATTGCACATGACATATTGATATTACTCTAAAATATTCATCCTTTTTTCTTTTTTTAAGGAAAATAATTATAATTAATTAAGGTGAAAACTAAGTCCTAAGACAAGTTCTAATCATGACTTTATTATATTCTTTGCATGTCTTACCATGATGGATTGTGGTTTATGTGTTTGTATGTATAGTTAGTGACTTAAAAATTTAGGTGATATGTGATTAAAAAGCAATTGGATATATTCTTTCGAGTTGAATGATTTTTTGAGTGAAATAACAAAAATACATGAACAAGAATTAGAAAAGTAATTCTGATTAGATATTTCCAGTAGTTCAGTGATCATTTAAGTAATAAAATAGGAATACTAAAGGGTAATTTTTCATTTTAACTTCAAATTTCTAAAATATTCTTAAAACAATAGAATAATAGAATCAAGCGAAACAAAACAAACAAAAAAATAGAAAAGATTCCCGGTTGGAATGAAATTATGATTCATGTTCCCCTTTCGTATAAAATAAGGTCATGAATTGATATATTTATTAAAGGGAAAAGGGTCTGATATACCTCTCAACTTTGTCATTTAGAGCCTCGTTATAGAAGTGGCTCATATATACCCCTATTGTTATGCAAATGGCTCACATATACCCTTTTCCTCTAATGGAAGTGAAAAAATTAATTTTAGTTTAATTTTTTTAATTATTTAAAAAAATATATAATCCCATATGGCCTATGGGTATATTTAATCCTCCTCAAATATATTTTTTTATTTTTTATTTTTTTTGTTTCAATGACAAATTTAGATTTATTATTTTGATGGTCAAATTTATTTAAGTTTTGCTAATATTCTTGTAAATTTTATTATAGATGACCCAATTTTTTTCTTCAAATACAAAAATTAAATTACAATATATCCGAAAAAATAGTTTTAAATTATAATATAGCCACAAAAAAATAGTTTTAAATTTTTTTCTTTACACTAAGGAATGAAAGAAAAAATAAAATAAGAATAAGAAACTCAAATAATGAATAATGATAATCAAAAAGTCAAAAAATAATTTATGTCCGAAAAAAATTAAAATATACCTTGAAATTTTCTAGAAAATCATATATACCCCTAAATTTTTTTTTAAAGAAATCAAAAGTCAAAAATATAAATTTAAAACTAATTTTTTCACTTCCGTTAAATGAAGGGTATATGTGAGCTCATTTTATAACGGTAGGGGTATATGTGAGCCGTTTGTATAACGGTAAGGGTATATATGAGCCACTTTCATAACGAGGGACTTATCAGCTCCAAATGGCAAAGTTGAGGGGTATATCAGGCCCTTTTCCCTTTATTAAATTCGTATAAATTGACAGCGATCGAAAGTACTACTTCCCAAGACGATACTCTGACTGATTAAACTAATATCCCAAAGATATAAGGAAGCAGATTTGGTAATCTAAGGAAGAAACTTTATAATCAAATTTGACTTATGAATGTAAAGTGTGTGTACACAAATCTTGGTTAATATTGTAGTATTTGCTCAACCAATATAAATTCTTATGGTTTTTAAACCCCAATTCTAATTAAATGGTATCACAATATAGATAACAAGTAAGTATATAAATTAATAAGGATAATAAAAGGCAAAAGAAAACATAAAATAACAAAAAACAACTCAAATTAAGATAATCTGATTTGCATGTCATTATAATCCCCACAACTTGAGCTCCAATCTCATATGATTAAAATCACAAAAATAGCCACAATAATATGAAACCTGTCAAAATAATTAAAAAAACAACTCAAATTAAAGGAAATAAAATATAAGTGTGACAAATTAAATTAGAATAATAATTTTTAAAAATGTAAATATTTTTATATAAATAAATAAATAATCACCATTTTATTTTCGTAGTAGTTGTAGACGATGGTGCTGGAGGAGGCGGAGGTACTGGAGCTACGGGGCTTGGTACTGGCTCTGGCTTTGGACTTGGTGCTGGTGGTGGTGCTGGTGGAGGCGCCTGCACAATTCCTATAATTTTTTAAAGTCAAATGAAATGACATTATATCTTCTGTACCAAAAAGAATTATAAAAAAATCTCTTTTTTTTTACATAAATAAATTTATTTAAAGAAGAAAAAAAAAAAACTAACCACAATAGAGTAGATTTTTAGGGGAAATGAGTTCTTTGGCTGGATTAGGATCAGAGTCATAAACTCTAATATAAAGTTCTTGTCCTAAGAACCAATTTTTCAATTTTTGTGACCTTAAATTCCACATCCCTGGATTGTCTAGATATACATATACAGCTGTCCATCCTTTTGGGTAAACCTATAAATATTTAATTAAAAAAAAATCATACAATTTTAACATATACTATAAAGTTTTAGGGATTTGACTATAGGGTTTATCGAAAGAGAGAAATCAATAATATAGTTAGTTAGTCACCTGAACGGTAGAACGAACAACTGGATCATGAAGATTATATGTAGATCGCGATTCAGGTTTCCAATTTCCAAAACCATACCTAAGATTTCAACAATTGAAATAACAAAATTATGATTATAAAACTTTATCTACTATAATAATGAAATTAAAAAATTTATTTTTTGTCATAATAATAAAATGTTACCCAACAACGAAGAAGCTAAATCCATCCAAATGCCAAGAATCCATGACTTGTAACTCATTCTTAAAGACAATTTCTAGCCAACCTTTGTGTTCACCAGACACAACAAATGTTCCATAAACAACCTCCGGTAGGCTAACGTTAGCCGGAAATTTATCGAGCTCGTAAACTCCGGCGCCGTTAAGGTAATAATCAGCCAGTTTCAATGGTGTTTTTGGTGTTGCATAAGATACATTGTTGATGGCATAATTTATCATACCATTCTTATAGTTCAATGAATTTTGGAGAACAAAAGTTTGTGACAATGTCACATTTGATACATTAAATGTTCCTTGTGGATTAGGCCTTGCTGCACCTGTTGTCAAATTCCACCTGAAAAAATAAATAAATTAAAGTTTGACCTATCATGCAAAAATGGGGGGGGGAAAAGCGAATATACCAAAAAGAAAAATAAATTGAACTTCGAAATCGAGGGTAAAATTCAAAAATAGTCATTTTCAGAACGTGTAATTGATAAATAGCTACATGTTCAAAAGTTGCTGAAAATAATCTTTGGTGAAACCAGACACTGTTATGGATTTCAACTTTTAAAGAGCTAAACTCTGTCATGTATCGAGGACACTATCATAGAGTTTCACCTTTTTTAAGTTCAGAATCAATGAAAATGTTGTGGATTTTAAAAATTGTGACAATATCCTAGATTTTTTCACTTGTTTAAGTTTGAAATCCACTATTGTATCTTGGTGTTTCCCATCAAAAGTGGCTACTTTTCAAAGAATTTTTAAATTTTGGCTATTTTTTAAAGTTGATCTTAAAAGTAGTTTTACCCAAGTGGATGGGATCATTTGCACTTTTACCTCTATTTTTGGTTGGTCTTTAATTTATGATTATCATAATCATAGGGTTATATTTTCGTATCATAATATCTCACAAGTTATATCTGAACATGACTTTAAGTTATGTCCACTAGGAATAAGTTCGATTCCAAAAAGGCAAAAATGAAAATCAGCTCATTTAAAGGACAAATTTTAAAGATCAACCCAAGGCAAAACGGGCAATTAATTGAATTGGATGTTGCAACTAAATGGGCCTACCTGATGGATCTAGCTTGACTGATAGAAAAGTTCACATCAAATGGATCAGGCCCATTTGGAATAGGCCCATTAGCAGGTTTGGTTGAGTTTTCATAGTGTAATACACCAATAACTTGAAGAGTTTTGAGTTGAGTTGAATTAGCCATTTTTGCAGTTGCAACTATGTAATAATCAGCAGCATCTTGATCAGCTGTGACAAGAACAGAATATGATTGGCCCACGTGGACATCGAGAGAATTTAACGTGATTTGATTGGTGTACGAGCCTTCGGTCTCCACCAATAACATGGTATGGTTTTGGATTCGAAAATTGAAACTCCATTCACTTCCCACATTTGAAATCCTCAATCTATACGTTTTTCCTGAAAGTCAATAATAAAAAATGTCAACATATATTTGTTTGTACAAAAATAAATTTGTGATTTCTTATTAAATGGTCATTGTGAAAAAACATTAGACCACAATCTAAAAATTTATTGACATTAGTATATCTGCACAACTTTTAAAAATAGGAATGACATTTCGAGAACCTTTAAAATAAAATAAAGGGGGGGGGGGGGTTTTTTACCTTGATTTATTGTGAAAGATTCATTGGATTTTGCTTTTGGATCTAAATATGAACCTTTCCCATTCATAAGCATCATGTTTGGAGTTTTATTGTAGCCTTCATGTGCCAACTTGTCTCCAATAACCTATTCATTTTTTTCAAAAATCTAAAATAATTTAGTTAAAGGAAATTTTAACTTTATTTATGCAAGGAAAAAAAATAAATGTGAACAAATATAACTTTTTTGTTAGAAAGATGAAGCATGAAAATTTAGTACAACATAAATTATAGGATGACAACACTTTTGATCCCTAAGTTATTGATAAATTCAGCTTCTGTCCTTATGATATATGACTTATCATAATTAACCGTCAATCTATTAAAATGTGTGTTTTAGATATCTTCATGTAGAAAATAAGTTATATTTGAATATTCGTAGAATTATATTATCATCAAATATGAAGTAACAATACAAAGGGATGGAACGTATGAATAAGATTATTTACCTTGAAGCTATTTTCATACCAATCACCGATGAGAAGATCGAAATCCCCTTTGGGCTCCGCAAATGGGGGTTGGATCCTGACCCGATTGTTAATTCGAATTGGGCCGAATGCTCCACCGGCCTTTTCGTAATGTAGGCTTGGGAAATAGAAGAAACTTCCAATTTGGTCTTTTAATTGAAACTCGTAAGTCCAATTAGTATTGGGCCGGATCGCACAATTGGTACCCGAAACACCGTCTTGCCACGAGTTATGCCTTTGTTGGATCCCATTCCTATAAGGCCCAATAAAGAAAAAGTTCCTTGTTATAGGGTGTATCTAGTACGAAGAAAAATATTTTCCACGAAAAAATATGTTGTAAAAGTATGTTTACATAATTTAGGTGAACACTATGGTATGGAAGTGGAGTTGATGGGGACGGACGGGACGGGGAGGGGAAGGAGAAATTGGGGTGAGTTTGGAGGTAGGGTGGATTTGCAGGGCGAAGTGATCTTACACTATAACAAAAATAACTTTTAGCAGCAATAAATGTGCACATTAACAAAGAGCGCTAAATTTTTTATCGATATCAGTTAATTGTCGTTGAATTTAATGTTGCTATAGGCTGGTACATTTACAAAAATGTTAATTGTCTCTAAACAATATATTTAACGATAAGTTAGCTCATAATGTTTTGACATTATTAAAAATATTCTTAGAATTTACCATGTAATAAGGACAGGATATTTGTCCATATCATTGAACACATTGACATGAATATTATCATTGGTGGTTGCGTTCAGTAGAGGACCAGGAAATTTACCATTGATAGTTATCACCTGAAAAAAAAAAA
>JAJOOF010019150.1:0-10239 GCA_029582545.1 Solanum lignicaule
TTAAAAAAAAGTACTGCAAATCACAATAGCTAAAAATTTAAAATATTTTTAAAATCATATAAAAATTTCAATAACTTCTCAAATTCCATAATATGACATAAATTAAAATAAAAAAATAATATATATTGGGCCCCGTGCTGGCACGGGGTCCTATATCTAGTATAACACAAAATCGTTATATTTCTATTATTTGAAAAGCCACATAATTTTGTAAAATTTTCTAAAAAAAATTCTTTATTAAATTAGCACAAGATGTACTGCATGAGACGATAATAAATTAAATCGTGCATGTTATCTTTTATCAAACAAAAATAAAAATTAAAAGAATTATGTAGTAGATAAAATTACAAAAGGTACAATAATATTTAAGGATGTACATTATTTGTCTTTTTATATACTTACACTCTTCACTTGCTTGATAAAGATGATTTATTTCAAGATTAATAAAAACGCAATTCTCTTCCTGCTTTTATATTTATATATATATGACAGAAAAATTAATTCTCATAATTTTGTTATCCTTGAATTAAAAAATATGTATTTATAAACTTCAATCTAATTATAAAATGAATACACTTTAATTAGCATGGATATCTAATTTTTATTGTAAAAATCAAATTTATAACTAAACAAAACATATAATTATACATAAATGAAATAACACTAATTATCTTTGATCCCCCACCAATTATAACATGTAAGATATGTAGCGATAATATTTTTTACTAGCTAGTTTTTCTCAGCTAATTATTATCTATATAAAGACTACATGTTCTTAACATTTTCTCACCATTTTATTTTCACAATCTATTCTTATGTTTTCAGGAAAGGTAATTCAATATAATAAGATATTAATTTTAATTGTTTAAATCTTTTACGATGAATGAGACAGTTGAACTAGGAGTAACATCTCTTGTATTTTTTTTATATTAATTTCAGATGGAAAGAAAAAGATTATGAAGCAAGTAATTGAATCCATCGATCCTCACGAAAAATCAATCAAATGGAAAGTGATTGAAGGCGATATGTTAGAGTTGTATAGTTTCTTTGCTATTGTAACATCTTGAGAACATGAGTGGACTACATGGACTTTTGAGTATGAAAAAAAAAACGAAGACACCCCAGAGCCCCTCAATTTCGTAGGTCTCATCCTTGATGTTACCAAGCATATAGATGATCACCTTCTTAAGCAATAGAAGATCTATGTTGTGCTATATGTGTGTATGTACACACACATATACATTTTTATTGTGTGTTTCTGTTTATGTGATGAATAATTTACACTATTGGCTAATGTTAGCTAAGTGTGAAATAAATAATATTGTGTTTGAAGAATATATTCTATGTATGTCAATCTCCTGTTATCATTTTCAGTGACCAAAGTATGTAAGATATTATGTATTTAAGCCTTTTTCCTTTATTTTTAAATGCTATATTATTTTTAGGGAACTTAATTTTTCAGATTTTACTAATTACAAACTTGATAATATTTATTGTTATACTAAATTTATTAATAACCTTCAAACGGTTAGAATTGGATCACCTAAAGGATAGTATAGGTTGGGTGTCAATCCCAATTTTAGGATGTGATAGTTTATTTGTTATTTGTTAGTTGTTAGTTGTTAGTGCTATTAAATTATATTATTAGGGTACTTCAAATAATTTACTCTTCTATGAAAGACAAATATTGGTAGTTAATAACTTTTTTTTATTGGTTTCCACGCGGTGTTTGGAGTCTGTATTGAAGCTTCGATTAAATTCAAATCGCGCATGACAGAGCTCACTTGGGGGTAGCGCTCCCAATATAATTTTTTTCATATCCAGGGTTCAAACTTGAGACTTATAATTAAGAGTTAAATGAAGTATAGAAAGGAAGGAGTGTGTGTTGACACACCTTATAATTCTATGACACATGAATTGAAACAGAACCAAATGAGTTCATGGAAGACACAAGTCTTCCACCTAAGTTACCTAACATACAAAACAACATCACCTATAAGACATTGCACTTGCATTTGTTGCATACTTTTCTTCATCTATAGCCTTTTTTTTTCAATCTTGACACAAATACCCTCAAGAGAGCCCCCACCCCCTACCCTACCCCTACCCCAACTACCTCACACTATTTCCTCACTAACTTTTTTTCTCCTCCCCATTCATTCTTCTTCCTACATCAAAAAAAAAAAAAATGTTCACTAAACATCTCCCACTCTTACTTCTATTCTTGTCACTATTTCTCAACTTCATGGCATCAACCTTCGGTCAAGTGTGTCCATATCCATGTTACCCTCCTCCAACCGGCCCCGTAAACAACCCTCCGGTGGCTATAACCCCACCATATCCACCACAAGGGTCTAATTATAACAATTATCCACCACCAAGTGGTGGCGGTGGTGGCAGTGGTGGTGGTGGTTATAATAATTTCCCAAATTACCCTCCACCAAATAATGGCTATGTAAATGGTTTAGTGCCACCACCTCCTGATCCAATATTACCTTGGTGGCCTTATCGTTATAGAAATCGTCCTGATCAATTCTCTTCATCAAATTCAATTCAAGAATCAAGAAACATGATGATCACTATTATTGTTCCAATGTTTTCCTTGTATTTCACTTTGCTTTTCCATTAAGTTAGTTTCTTGTTGTAAATTTTCTTCATCTTTTTTTTGTTTTATAATTGTGGTGGTCAGACTATTTTACGTATATCGTAATAATTTTATTTTGTATCAACTATCTTTCATCAGTACATATGTATTAAATAATATCGTTAATAAAATTTTTTAGATGGATCAAAAGAAATTAATTGTCTTTCTTATGTCAAATTTTATGGTTAAATTTTTGTGGTATGTCAATTCAATGAATACATGGCCAGGGACGGAATTAGCTTTAAAGATATAGTTGGTTGGAATTCAGTAATTTTTGTTGAAATTGTATATTTATAATTTTAAAAAAATTACTTATAATTTATTTAGAATTAGGGGTAAATTTAGAATATTAGGTGCTAGTTTTTGTGGGTTTATTAATTATTGCATAAATCTTATATTTATATTGAGGAATTTATTAAATGTATAAAAAAAAATATCTCAATGCACTATTAGTATGTAGTGATCAATATATTTTCATTCATCTTTAGCTTTCGTTTGATCATAAATTAAATGTTGATTAAAATTTTAAGTTATAATTTTTAAGATTTAAAGTTATATATGAACATTCATTTCACTTGAAAAATATTTCAAATTCTATGAGTTGAAGTACAAAAAACTCAAAAATTGATTTGAGCCGATTTCTAAAAATTTTAAAATATCTGAATAATAAAATTTTAAAATCTAAGTGAATTTAATGATCAAATAAAAATTTGGAAATTTTAATTTAGAAAGGAGTATTCTATGTATAGAAAGAGGAGTTTTTTTCTCTTGATTTTGCAGAGAAAAAGGGGGACAAAAATGGGTGATGGAAGTAGAGAAAAAAAGATATGGATGACGATAGTACTTCAAGTGTCTTGGCTTTACATCTTGTAATTTGGATGTTTCTATATTTCTCTTTTTTTTATCCAAATTTTTCTTTAAAAACAAATATGATAATTGCATCATCACATAAAAATATGTTTTGAGTTGTTAGACACACAATTGAACACTTCTAGTGATAAGGTTCAAAGAGTCCTCTAACCATCTAATTGGACCTACTTCTATCTTTTGTCTTTTATTTTCTATCATATATTTTCTTAGTGGGAAAGGAAAACTATATACTTTTGTAGTCCTTAGAAGAGAGTGATTTTTGTCCAATATAACTTAAAATTGAGGTGTTCAAAAGTCTTAATCTCATAAAGGATTTTGCCCTTTTTTTCATATTTGGCCTTATTAAGCACTCTAAATATTTAAGTAACAATTAAAGCTAATATCAATTAAGTTATGGCATCAATTGGTTAAATGATCTTTTATGATAGAGACTCTTTAGCCCCTTAATTAGAATAAGCTAATACTTCTAATTAAGAGTCAATATGACTATATGAGTATTAAAACAACTGACTATGGTTGAGAGAGACCAAAAACCTACCCAATACTAGTCTAATTTTGACATAACATTTTATTTATTAAATTGAAAGAAAAGAGATTAGTGTTAGTTCTTTCTTTCCCTTTCTTCAGTGTAAAAAATAAGTTTTTTTTATGCATAGAGTGGTATATGATATTGGTGAATTGACAAAATTGCCATTTAACCAAATAAATTTGCGAATATTGTAATACTATTTTAGTGATTAATTTGGAGTTGTTTTTCTTTGATTTATGTTTTATAATAATAATCAGTATAGAAACGCGAAGTGGATGGATACCCGATTTTGATGTTGATATTTCACTAGTACTTATTTTTGAATTTCTTTTTCTTCATGTGTTTCTATTTTGGGACAATTTTTGATATACGAAATATAAAATCAATTTTGATAATGTTAGAAGTTTTATATGACAGATGTTCGAACACATATGACTGAACTTTAACAATTTTTATTGAAAGTTTATACACATATACAGTTAAAGTTGAGAAAATTGGTTGAATTTGGGTAAAAACTGAAGGTCAAGAGGTAAGGGGGTGAATTGAAATTTTGCTCAGTCGTCTGTCAGTAAGAGGTAATCGTTTTTTCCGTAGATTAGATTAACAAGCAAATTATAATGTTTAAGTATTGGAAATAAATAGGGACAAAATTTTTATACTCGTTCAGATCATAGATGCGGTGACTAGTCTAGTCTTTTTAGGTTATACGAGTTTCTTTTTAGAGCTTCTTGAAGATCTTGTGAGTATATAGTTATTGGTTTTTGACTCTATTTGATTTTAAATCAGATTGACAATTTGACACAACTTCTACTTATATATCATATACATACTTTTTTTTCTTTTACAATTATAGACTCGAGAGAATACAGAGTTGTCACGACCCAAAAATGGACGTGATGACACTCGTCTTATCCCACCAAGACAAGTCAGCCTAAAACTCCACCATTATAATAAAATGCGGAAATTTTTATAATTAACTCAAAAATACCCAAAATCTGGTCGACGGCGCAGGTGAGTATTCCAACCCTTTCTATTTCTTTTTCTCGGCTGCGCGAGCGAACTGCTGTTGTTCACAACAGCCAGCAACATTTACCCTTTTTTTTCTTTTATTATTTATTTATTTTCCTTTTCTATTATTATTAGCAACAAAATAATCTTTTATTAAATCTGAAAATCATTCCACTCATTCTTGTAAGTCATAAATTATTTAGAAAAGCTACTAAAAAGGGCTAATATAAAAATAATGATTAAAATACATAAAACGACTAAGAGGGTCGTTACATTATCCACCACTAAAAATCATGTTCGTCCTCGAACATAAAAAAGAAGAAGGAAGAATAACAGAAGTTACCAAAAGCACGAGGTAAGATTTTCATAATCGATGCTTATCTCTCCAAGTGAGCTCATCCTTAAGGTCATTTTCATCAAGCTCAACTACTAAGAATTGAACTTTCGAATATAAATTTGGCAGACTTACAAATCAGGAGTGATTACCACACCAAAGACTAACTCATGAACTCAATCTAAACTGAAACTCATTAGGCCATAACACAACCATCATGACGAATATTTTCTCACATAACCACGATAAAATTCTGAATCAATACTTGCTACAACCAAAAATGAACCTAAATCAACCATCACAAACTCATAATGCACAAACCATCACATATCTTATTAAAATTCCCTTCTCACAACATAATCTTTCCACGAGCTTAAGTTACAAAGATTGGATCTCTAGACATCAGATATTCATCAAGGGAAAATCGAACTCAGCAAACTCAAAGAAGGAAAATGATCAAGTAACCACCCAACAAGTGATACACCCAAGTATACAAAATCTCTAACAACACTATCGGGATGCTAAATCTGTAACTATGATTATAGACAAACCTTAAGAACGACAAAACTAGACTCAATGATCCCCACATTCAATCACACATAGCCAAAACATGATACTAATGATGAGATTCTATCGAACAACTGTAAATTTTCATGGTAGCTCTCTTATAAATCCTCATAAGCAAGGTTGTGCGTGTAGAATCACTAGTATACTTCAACTATCCCAAACAACACCAATCTTCCATAACTGAAATGATCAAGTCTGCCCAAGAATCCTATCATATCAAGAGGACATAAGAGGATCGGTACATCCGATCCACCACTAGGAATTCACTCCTAGATGTGGAAACACGCGTAATATAAGCAGTGAATCATACTCCAAATAATGTCCAGTACGAAGAAGGTGGTCACATAAGAATATACGAAACCAAGGTTGAATAACACTAAATATTTCTTCCAAAAAGCCCATCTAAAACATTTACATTCAGTTGACTCCATCTCTTTGATTTTTAGCTACCTACAATCCATCAATCTGGTCACTATGACAATCGTACACATACTCAATTTATCAAACCCCACATGCTCCTAACAACACTCCACTAAGTGTAACACTCTTAATACTAACAGAACATCATAGCCACATCGGCCATTTACCTTACTCTCAAACCGTCACCAGTATTAAAGTCTTCTTAGCAAACATATTATCGCCTCCAAAATTTTCAAACTATGGCTCCCTCTCTTTCCATTTAAGCATAACATGACATATATGAATTACACCCAAGACTGATAGCACTAATTTCAAATCAAAAAAATATTTTCCCATCGAGGTAAAATAATTGTATCACACCCAATGCCAACTTCACCCGAACTTTCACATACCATTTTTTCAACTACCACTCACACCATCATGTACCTCATGCCAAAACTCAAAAACACCCTTGATCACTCCAATAATTTTGTATACTATAAGCTCATAACATCAACTAACCATCAAATACCTATGTAACACATCATAACAATCTATATCATCCCACGACAAAGTAGTTTCAACCCCCTCGAAATTCTCATTAATCATGTAAAATTGTAGGTCCACACCGTAGTGTCCCCATAAGTCATCTACCATAATTCAAACAATTCAAACCAACAAAAAAACAAATAAAAAATTGTAGAATCTTCCACACATCATTGTTCTTCCCCCAAATCAAAACTAAATCTTCATAAGAGTCGTTAATAAGCCCTAGTAAGTCTGTGTCGAATCAATTCACATCTCATAATCATATCTGAACACACAGGCAAAAATTCATACAACATTCAATTTCGAACCAAGGGTCTATATGAGAGGTCTTATTTCTTCACTTTTCTTAAATTCTTCCCATGGTGCAAAATTCTAAATATCTTGAACTATTCAATACACCAGACTCTTTCTCCTTTGCTGACTTGCTTATCAATCTAATCCTTTGACCAATAACCCATGATATTTCTACCTTATCCTCTAAACCAAAACATTACATGAAACCTCCCTATGGTATAACAATCAAAAGTAACCAAATTTACTACTCAAATTATTTTTAAGTCCTTCCAAATGCTTCATACTCAATGTGATCGATCATTTCTTACCTTACCAATCCATACCTTGACAAAACACACTACCACAAACCTAAACTCACAATGAAAAACTTGAATTTTTTATCCAATTGTGTAACCCAATTCCTTTATCTATCAACATTAGCTCATACTTTAAGGATTTTTATGAGTTCACGTATCTTAGCTTATCATTGATCGCCTCTCCATCGACCTTATCATATCTTTCGCTAAAAATTCAACCATACTCATTATCAAACTCAAAACCATAAGAAAAAAAAAAGTTGTGTCTCTAAACTCAATTTTCTACAATCTGAAGTTACATCTTTTGTCCTTGCACTCAAAGTGTAAATATCTTTGTTCTCGATCTCCTCTTTCCAAAGACTAAACTACATTACACTAATTCTTTCCATTTATGACTCTAGCTCCTTTCAATTTTATTCAAGCGGTGTCTCAGCACCTCCTATAACTTTCCATACAATCATGCCACTTACCAAATAGTATCCAACCACAACCTGAAATACTCGTAAGTCGTCATTACAATACAAATTCGTTTAACCAACAATCCTTATTATATAGTTGCATCTCAATCACAATCTATCACGAACTCTCTTTACTATCATGTCCGGTTGACTCTTGTCATCACCACGAAGTCAACCTTTTCATCAATATGACACCTTAAATCTAGTTATACCAACTAAATCAAAGGACTAACCCAATCTTATATGCACTTTCTTACTAAAATCTTCAATTACCTTCACACAAGTAGACTCTTTGTGACTTTCTTTACCCATAAGCTTGTCATTCTAGTATCTATCCATTCCCTTGGACCTTAAGATGAAATCACCGGTCCTTATTTTGAACCCTCGGGATACACTTACCAACTTAACACATTAATATTGTATCAACGATCCACCACTAAAATCTTCCTTATACACACTGCTTAACCCCAAACATCTGCAGTAACAACCTAGTTGGTTTCTCAAATGTGAATGTAACATCAAATCTCACTATACGAGCATGTGATACAACTGATAACTCTTTAAGTAGTTAGAATTCGCACTTGACAATCAACGTATTCGTTCCCAGGTACCACTAGTACCACATCATGAAAGTCTATTAAATCCACCACTAGAACACATCATACCTCTCGAAAAGATTGTATGCAAATAGGTCACACATTTCTACCTATCGAATAGCTGTAAAATATCACCAAATCAGTTCCATATCTAGCCCAAGCTATATGCATTCTTTCATAGGTCAGGTCAATATCAAAAGTAACACACTCCATAACTCTAACCAAGTAAGCATCGATACTATTGTAGTGGTTGTATCATGACCTTCTTTGGTGTACAATCAGTCTATGAAACCACAAAAGAGATTGTAACCACAATTGGTGCAACATCATTCTCATCATTTGCTAAGTAACTCATACCTATTATGACAACTATACCAACTATATTTTCCAAGGTTACACTATTCGTTATCTAGCCATCATTTTAATCATTCCACTTCCAATTGTCAAACCATTCCAGATATTGCCTATACCACACAAGTACCGATCCCACTATTAGATGACTAGCCCAAAAATATAAATATTAGACGCTCATGAAGTCCCTTAAACCACTGTTCAACCTAATCATCCAAATATCCTCAAAATATTTTGTCAAGTCACCACTTAACTCAATCTATTCGAATCGTTTAACATTCTATATTTGACAACATACCTTTTTCATAAATCTATCACTTCTAAAACCAAATCTAACCTTTAAGCAATACACGATACAACCTACTCGCATGAAGAACCACGCACGAGTCATCACTATACATGAAAGAGAATGGAATGAGGTGATAAGAATCAAAACCAGACCAAGTACGCACGATAAAGATCCAAGAACTGAAGATTTTTCCTAAAAGTCACTATAGCCTCTCGAAGATAAGTACAGACATCTCCGTACCGATCCTCGAGATTCTACTTAGACTCGACTTGTACACACGTGAGACCTATGAACCTGAGGCTCTGATATCATGTTGTCACGACCCAAAAATAGACGTGATGGCACTCATCTTATCCCACCTAGACAAGTCAACCTAAAACTCCACCATTATAATAAAATGCGGAAATTTTTATAATTAACTCAAAAATACCCAAAATCTGGTTGTCACGTGTACAAGCCTCTATAGAATTACAATTGATTCAAAAGAAAAACACAAGTCTCAAATGACCTTGTTTCTAGAATAGAACGAGATCATAAATAGGAGTAAGCAGGTCTGTTGAGATTACAAACAGCTACCTCACAAATCTCCAAGAAGCCTCGAAAAATAAGAGAATGGAAAGTATCACAAAATCCAGGCTTGTAACCTACAAAAAAAATTGTAGAAGCAAGGGGTGAGTACCAAACCACACGGTACTCAGCAAGTACACCTCTAAACATAAGCTAAGGGAACAGAATACGGGTACTTCTTACACCCCAACCGAACCTCCACAACTACAACCTGCATAAAACCAGACCAACCTAACAGTTCACATTTTACATAGCACCCAGCTCAACAACAATCACTTTAACAAATTACATATCTTCAACAACAAACTCAATATTCATCGATCACAACATTCACAAAAAGGCACTCACAAATATCAACAACACACAAGATCAAGTTCATCAAATAGAGGTAATCAAACATCAAGTACTTTCCAACCACTAATAAAACACATAATCATCAAGAATGAAGGATGTCATGCGATGCAATGCAATATGACACCATGAAATGA
>JAJOOF010019173.1:0-11905 GCA_029582545.1 Solanum lignicaule
GCCTACATAATGTCACCATGTAGGAACCGGAGCATCGCTTGACCATCCTCCTCCGCGTGGCTAGTACGATTTTCTATCGAGGTTATTGGTGAGTCCTCCATTCCGAGGACGTTGCTTATGATCTCTTGCTATGTATAAGACTTTTCCTTTTTTCTTATGTATTGACTATGAGGGTGAGCCCGGTAGTTTGTCTTGGCCCCCGCTAAGTACCCATGTTTAGAGGTGGTGTTGGACAAGTTGTGTATTATGCTTGAGCTTGACTCATCTATGGTATTTATGTATCATTCCTTTTTTTTTTGCTCCCTTAGTCCCGATTTCCCCCTTGATTATGCTTATCGCTTATGGTCATTTTAATTGCTTCCGTGACCAAGGATGTGTAATGATATGCTATGAGGCTTGTTTGGGGTTCCTTTGGGTTACCCATTCGCCGGTCACGTCTAGGCCCTAGGCTTGGGTCGTGACAGCAAAACAGAGAGAGAAGTTGAGCAGTCCCTCAAGAACACGCATCAAGGTTTTCTTCAGTTCCAACCCTGATATCGAAAGATTTCTCCGTCAATTTCATCAGCAGGTATGTGGGATTTCACTAGTGGGTTCCTTTCACCCATTAGGTCCCTAGAATTTAGTCAGATTCGTGATTCCCTTAATATTATCTAGACCTAGGGTTTTCTTGCATGTTATAATTATTGGGTTTTAGCTGTTAGAATTATCCAAATCAGATTATCATATTGTTGCGTAGTTCCATGCATGATATTCAAAACCCTAGTTGTGTAGATTCGTTTAGTTCATGAATTACACTTGCTAGGTTAGTTTATTTAGATATGCATGCCTCAGATTTGAAATGTTTCATTATCAGTATATTAATGTTGCATGTCCAGTTAGCATGTTAGTCATTTGAGTTATTCAGTATTACAAAAATTCAGTTAAAATGTGTTACTTACATAATCAATTGGGAGTAGGCTTAGACCGAGTGGACTAGGGTTCAGCATACCCGAATAGTCCTAGAACTTTGTGCCCCATAGGTTTATAAGTCCCCTCTGTGGGCATTACATTTTAGTGATCACACCAGTCATGCCTCTATACCTCTGGCAGGGTATATTGGGTGCTCTCGATAGGGAGTATAATCAGACTCCACATTTAGCTCATGTGGTTTTATGTCGGTTATTAGTAGCTCCCACAGTCAGATTCGAGTGCATTGACCAGGTTCCCAGTTACATTTCAGTATTCAGTTTTAGCATGTTATGTACTTGGTCATTACATTCAGTTCACTTTATTTCAGTAAGTTCATATTATATTATTGCTTTATCGCTTTGTTCAGTTATATGTTTTATTTAGCTTTATCATATCCTGCATTCTCAGTACCTTTCAAGTACTGACGCATACTCTACGCTACATCTTCTCATGATGTAGGTTCAGGTACCAGCACCCAGATCAGGCATAGATTGGTTCCCAATCTCCAGTTCAACATTTATTAGTGGTTAGTCCTCATTCTTCGAGGACGACAGACATGTTTTTCTTTTACCTTCAGTCTTTCAGTTTCAATTTTGTTAGAGTTAGTTGGGGGCATGTCCCAGCACCTCTGGTCAATTAGAGGCTTATTTGAGACATAGATAGATTCAACTTTAGTACTTGAGTTTTATTTCAGTTTCTTAAGCTCTTCTCAATTATATAAATTTCAGACCAGTTTGGGTATTCCCCACTACTAAGTTTCATCATGGTTTAGCTTCCGCCTCAATTTAATTGTTAATAATTTGCCAACTTAGGGTTAGCTTGGGTCACTCGTGATCCTAGGTCCCGTGTTTATGTCCTGTGGGTACCCTCGGGGAATGACACAACTGAAATCACAACATTTCTCTAAGATTTTACAAACCCTAAGTCTAAACAAGCCATGTAAAATCAAGGAACTAGCTGAATTCTAGGGACTTAGTGAATGAAAGGAACTTACTAGTGAAATCCCACATACTTGGTGACAAAATCTATGGAGAAATCCTTTGGGTTTCGGGGATTAAATTTGAAGAACATTGCTTCTTGTTCTTGAAACAAACTGGTGCCTCTTTCTCTTCTTTTCGTTCTAATTCGGATGATTTTTGGAGAATGAGTGTTCTGGTATGTCTGACTAGGTTATTTGGCTTACACAAAGTAAAATGACTTAGTAGTTTAAGTGCCCCAACGAATAGGGAAAAGACAAAACAACCCTAACTTAAAAGCTGACGAAGGCCATCCACGGTGGGATTGACGGACCGTCCTTTCGATTACCAGCCTTCGTTCATGCTATGCCCGATAGGGTTTCACTAAAACAACCATAACTTTTTGCTCCGAGTTTGGATTTTTGCAAACTCGATGGCATTGCAAAGATGATTCATTTATCTTTAATATGATAGGTCATGAGTCACCTAATTCATTTTGTTTTAAAATACATAACCATTTGCAGTTTACCCAACAACCATTTTCCTCTAAATAGTTGCTGAGCATCAGCTATGATCCGTAAGTCCAACCATGGACCGTACTGGTCGATCGTGGGTAAGATCAGAGACCATTAGACTTTGGACCCCAACAATAGAGCCAACCTATGGTTCGTGGTCCATCAACGGACCATGGTCCACGACCGTAGGTATCATCTTTAGATCCATAATTTTTCCTAAGTCTAGGACTGAACCACAGGACCCACCTACGGTCCGTGGTTTGAAACACGGTCCGTCGGTGACTTCCGTTGGTTCTGACACCAGATCCAGGAAAACTGTATTATTACATCTTCTCGAATCAGAGGTGATACAAGCTGGTACCACAAGAAACCATTTCATCTATATATTTGCTATAAAGCAAGACAAAATGCTCTATTTTTAGAGTTTTGACATTTTTGTGAAGCAGGAATAACTAACTTTAGTCCAGAGGAATTTGGATGCACTATTTTCAGCTTAATAACTATAAAATGGATAGAACATATAATAGAGTAGAGAATCTGTGGCTGAAATCATAAATCGATATGTTGTGCTAGTGAGGTGCAGCCAATAACAAAAAACTAATATAATTTTATCCAACTTCACGCACAAACACACCCTGTTAATCACTCTTTATTCATGCAAAGCTCCTATCCAAATAATTACATCCTCTACTTATGGATAACATGTAACTTTGGGAATGAGCTACCTACCTGCCTACCAGCCACTCAGGTTTTGGATATAACCCCAACTCTACCATTGTTTATGCTTCGAAGGAAGTAATTATGTCCAGGTTAATCATACTTATTGCGGAAACAGGGGATGTTCAGACATACCAGTTAATCCATGGTAGGAAAATCCACCATATTTCATTCTACATTAAGACTTTTGGTTCTTTGACAATTATTGTTTTTTGGGAAGAAAATCAGTTTACAGAGATGTATACAGTGCTTCATCACTGTAAAACCATATTTGGAAATTCCTCTTGATTATCATCACTATTATTAAATGTTGTCACATTATTGTATCATACTAAGACAATTTTGAATTGAGTTCTATGACTTTGAGTTGCAAGCATGATGTACTGCCAGTTTGAATTTTAATCAATTCAGGTTCCACTTTACTAGACCAACTTCAGGCTGACCCGTCCATTTGCCATGTTTTTTTATGGGGGTTTAAAAATGAATTATTTACCAATATGTATAGGCAACAAAAATTCTTTTCAATAAGCCATATGTACATATAATGTATCGATATTGTATAAATAGTATATAATCGTATGTAGATGATATATGACTATGTATTAAAATGTATATACATCTATATACATTGTTTATACAATACCTATACATTGTAGAGAAAAAATCAGTCTTAATCAACTCAAATATCCTATAAATAGTCCCATAATTTAGATATATGAGTCCTGTCAATGTTTTGAGTCTTTTGATATATTATTCACTCGAAACGATTCATGTTTGTGGCATGTCGATTTTAAGTTGAATTTTTGAACATGGAAGAGAAGAAGAAAAAGAAGAAGAAGAAAGAGGAGGAAATCAAAGAGAAAATAATGAAGAAGAAATAAAGACATCAAAATGCACTTCATGTGCCATAACATTGGGAGAATTGCAAATTTACATAGTAAGTGATAATTGAGTTATTTTGGATAAGAATTTTGACTCGATAGATATTTTGTCTAATTTTTCCTTTTAAAAAAATAAAAGGAAATCAAATAAAAATAGCAGAATTTGGATTTTGGAGGACATACTGTCACCTATAAAACAAAATGATAATTGAATTAATTTTTTGAAATTAAATTTGAAGGCTTATCTATTAACTACTAGTACATTTTTGAATAAATGGTGGTTAATTGATTAATTTGATACTAAAGAAATTGAAAGAGCATCTCTCGACAATGAAGACTCAAGAGTTGGAATATTACAAGTAGAGTTAGTAGAATAATTCGATAGCTCAAAAAAGACAAAGTTTATTTAAAAAGGTATGTGGTAGGTCTACTAGAAACTAGGTGTTAGGCCCCGAGCCTACACCGTGGGCGGGACTGGCACTCGAGAACCAATCCTGGCCCCAAGCGAACCCTTGGTCTGGCTTACTACTCAGCAGAAGACTTTACTCAACAAAGATAAAGTCATGAAATACGTAGAATGTTGTAAAGGAAACATTCAAAAGACAATAAAGGCAACTCAAGTCTTATAATAAAACAAAATAGCTGAAATGAATAAGACTAATGAACTAATAACGTTTAACTGTCTATGAAGCCTCTATTACTATGAGGGATCTCGGGACAAGACCCCCGATCATCCTAACAGCTGAATAAACAGTAGTAAGAGGAATCCTCCGTAAAGTAAGGAAGCTCACAAAATGACCCTGAGTGCTCAACTGGATCAATGAAGCATTGTATGTTGATCCTGGTTAGTTGTATCTGCATCTAAAATGATGCACGATAAATGATATCAGTACATTGAATGTACGAGCATGAGAGGGGAAGTCCAAAACAAAACTTAAGCCTGAAAAGGAACTGAAGAAACTTACCTCGCCTCAACTCAACTCTACTCATTTCAATATAAAGCAGTAATAATGATGCAGTATAAAGAAAATCTTTATAACGTGAAGATAATAACTCGGTGTATAACAAAAACATAATAGTACTTAGTTTTGTATATAAAAATATAAGTAACTCTGTGGGAGATTCTCTAACCGACTTACATCACTATGAGCTATGTGATGATACAACGTCTTGTAAAAGCATTAATGAATCATCTAACAATTATGACTCTTTTCTACCCATGTTGGCTACAATGTTTATGGAGACTTTGTATTATCTGAACTCAAACTCATCCCCAAATCAGTGCTCAATCCTACTCCCAAAATGTAACTAGCTCATATGTTTAAAAACATAACTCTTTTTGTGCTTTTACATTATTACTCAAAATTATCTCAAAAGCTCTCTTGAAAATCTGTGTTTCCTCTCTTGTTTAAATGTGAAAATATTTTTACTCTTAGGAATACTAAGTTCCCATATAGTCTTTTGAAGAACTGAACTTCCCTCTTACTCTTACTAAACACAATGCTCAAGTATTTTAAGAAAGTTAAAATATTGGTAAAACACTCTAAGACCTCTCTATATTTGGCTCTTGACTTTCCTTGAATTTGAATTTATGCATTCAAGTTTATGATTCATGTTTATGGATGATCTCTAGATGTTTAGAAGTCATTTAGAGTAGTTAGAATTGATAGGAAGTTTTAGTACACTTTTGAATGACTGAAATGGGCTAAACGACGAAAAACGAGTGGGGCAGGCGACCCTGGAGCACTGCTGGCGCGGGGCGCTAGCCCCTAAAGTTCAGAGACCACATTTTGGCTCACTGCTGGCACGTCGCGCCACCCCTCCCCCAGGTCAATCCGACGATTTTTTCAACTCGTTTTCTTATCTTAATTCCATAAAATTTGAATCTTTTTCTCAATTTCTCTTCATATTTAGATACCCAATAAATTTACACAAGAGTCTAATCTAACAAAACTCTAAAATCAACATGATTTCATCAAGAACTCATCAATCTCATCATAAACTCAAGAACAAAGCTAATTTCAAGAACACAATTCAAGAACATCAAATCTTCAATTGTCTAGAATGACTTTAACGCTGAAATTAGCATGATTGGCGCGTGGGTGAACGAACTCAATGCTATGTGATCTCACATACCTCTTTATGGATAAACCATTGGCGAAACGACTTCGATTCCGCAACAAACCTCCAAGAACGCCTTGACTTTTTCTCCTCTTTTCTCTTCTCTCAAACCCCTAGCGTAATTGTGATGGAGTGAACTGAACCAAATCAGTTTAGACCCCTAATTAATTACTAAAAACGAAATAACTTAATTGGGTAAGGAAAAGACCAAAATACCCCTTTTAAATCCGGGTGGCTCTCCATATCCGACAACCAAATTTCAAACAGGCATATCTCCCTCATACGAGCTCCAAAATTAGAAAACTCGGTGGCGTTGGAAAGATAATTCCAAGATCTTTCATGTGATACCTTATAGATCACCTAACTCATCTTGTACTATAAGTTATGGCCATTTGAAGTTGACCCAAAACTCATACTTAACATAACTTGCCAAATTTCAGATTTTCATTCTTTCCAAAAATGGTTCTCTCTAATTCTAGCTCTTTCAAATAGCGGGGTGTTACAATATCTCCCCCTTGAGATCATTCTTCCTCGAATGAGATTACACTAACCAGACTAAGGGTGTAACATCTAACATTCGTCTCAAAAACCCAACAAGCAAAATATAAATACAACATGCCAACTTAAAAAAAATGCCAAGAAAAGGATTAGTACCTTAATTTGGAATTTCTCCAGACTCGAAGAGATGTGGGTATCTCTTCTTCATATCCTCTTGCACTTCCCAAGTAGCTTCCTCAAAAAACTGATTCCTCCATAGAACCTGGACTGATGCTACTTCCCTGGTCCTCAACTTGCGAACTTGGCGATCCAGAATCTGGACTGGAATCTCCTTATAAGATAGGGTATCCTTAATACCAATATCTTCAGTAAGTATGAGAAGTGAAGGATCGCCCATACACTTCTTCAACATGGAAATGTAGAATACCGGATGAACCACTGCTAACTCTTGGGGTAGCTCTAACTCATAAGCTATATTGCCAATCCTCTTGTATATTCTCTAAGGACCATGATATCAGGGACTAAGCTTCCCTTTCTTACCAAATTGCATAACACCCTTCATGGGTGAAAATTTCAGGTAAACCCAATCATCTACTTCAAACTCTAAGTCTCTTCTCCTAACATTTGTATAGGATTTATGAAAACTCTGCGCTGTTTTAAATCTCTCTTGAATAACCTTCACTTTCTCCATAGCTTGATGAACCAAGTCTGGTCCTATCAATCCACCTTCACCAACCTCAAACCATCCAATAGGAGATCTTCATCTTATCCCATAAAGAGCCTCATACGGAGCCATTTGGATGCTAGAGTGGTAACTATTGTTATAAGCAAACTCAATGAGAGGCAGGTGACCATCCCAATTACACTTGACATCAATCACAAAAGCCCTCAACATATCTTCTAAAGTCTAAATGGTGCGCTATGATTGACCATTACAGGATGTAAAACAGTACTCAAATTCACTTCCGAACCCAAACCTTTCTGGAATGACTTCAAAAATTATGCAGTAAATTGTGCACATCTATCTAAAATAATCGATGCTAGAACTCCATGAAGTCTAACTACCTCTTGAAGATATGTCTTGGCATAATCCTTTGTTGAATGGGTAGTCTTTACCGATAAGAAATGGGCTTATTTAGTCATTCGATCTACAATCACCCAAATGGAATCATGTTGCTTGCGAGACCATGGTAAACCTGTAATAAAATCCATATTGATCATCTCCCAGTTTCATTCCGAAATCTCTATATTTTGAGCCATACCACCGGGCCTATGGTGTTCTACCTTTACTTTTTGTCTATTCATGACTTAGTAACAAACTCTGCAATGCCCCTCTTCATACTACTCCACCAATAAACCTCTCTCAAGTCACGATACATCTTTGTGGAACCCAAATGGATAGAATACCTGGAGCAATGAGCTTTATCCATGATCCTATCTTGGAGTTCCCACCTTTGGTACACACAATCTACCTTGATACCTCAATACAGCATCTCCCTCGTGTTCAAAAGCCATCACTTTTTTTCTTATGAACATATGCCTTTAATTCCAGCAAAATAGGATCTTGGTCTTATTTCTCTTTAACTTTAGACACTAATGATGATTCAGCCCCATTCATCACCAATACTTCTCCTTCGTTGGAATCCATCAGAAGAACTCCTAATCGTGCAAGTTTATGCACATCTTTTGCTAACTTTTTCCTGTCTTCCTCAAAATGGACAGTACTACCCATAGACAATCTGCTCAAAGCATCATCAACAATATTAGCCTTACCTGGGGTGATAGAGAATACTCATGTCATAATCCTTGAGTAACTCTAACCACCTTCTCTGTCTGAGACTAAACTCTTTCTGACTAAACACATACTGAAGGCTCTTATGATCGGTGAACACATCTACTTGAACACCATAAAGATAATGACGCCATATTTTCAAAGCAAATACTAAGGCAACCAACTCTAGATCATGGGTTGGGTAATTCCTCTCGTGAATCTTATGTTGTCTGTTGGCATAATCTATAACCTTGCCATTCTGCATAAACACACAACCCAAACCAACTTTGGAGGCATCACAATATACCACTAAACCTTACGTACCCTCTGTTAAGGTCATCACTGGGTAGTAGTCAACCTCTTTTTTAATTCCTGAAAGTTTTTCTCACAAGCTTCAGACCATTGAAACTTAACTATTTTTTGAGTCAACTTAATCAACGGGAATGAAACAGATGAGAACCCCACGACAAACCTTCTATAATAACTAGCTATTTCCAAGAAACTCCTAATGTCAGTTGGAGACGTGGGTCTAGGCCAGTTCTGCATTGCCACTATCTTTTGAATGTCAACTCGAATTCCATTACTGAAAACAATATGGACCAAGAATTCCATAGACTCAAGCCAAAATTCACCCTTAGAAAACTTAGCATATAACTCCTTATACTTGAGAGTTTGAAGGACTATTTTGAGATGACTAGCATGATCTTCCTCATTCCTCAAATAGATTAGAATGTCATCAATGAATACGATAACAAACATATCTAAAAAAGGCTTGAATACACTGCTCATAAGGTCCATGAATGTTGCATGAGCATTGGTCAAAACAAAAGGCATAACTAGGAACTCATAATGACCATAGTGGGTCTAGAAAGTTGTCTTAGGGATGTCAATTTCTCGTACTCTCAACTGATGATAGCTAGATCTGAGGTCTATCTTATAAAAATAAGTGGCATCTTGAAGTTTATCAAAAATATCATCAATTCTCGGAAGAGGATACTTATTCTTTATAGTAACCTTGTTCAACTGACAGTAATCTATGCATATTCTAAGAGAACCATCTTTCTTCCTCACCAATATGGCTGGAGCGCCCCAAGATGAGAAACTTGGTCGAATAAAACCTTTCTCAAGGAGATCTTTCAACTATTTTTTTAACTCTTTCAACTCTGCTGGAGCCATTCTATATGGCAGAATAGAGATA
The DNA here is from genome assembly GCA_029582545.1 of Solanum lignicaule. Taxonomy (NCBI): domain Eukaryota; kingdom Viridiplantae; phylum Streptophyta; class Magnoliopsida; order Solanales; family Solanaceae; genus Solanum; species Solanum lignicaule. The sequence continues at coordinate 9,606 of JAJOOF010019173.1, forward strand.
GGACGAGTATCAGGAAGATTATCTATACCGAAGTCTATTTCTCTCTCAGGAGGAACTCCTGGTAGATCATCTGGAAAAACATCTGGAAACTCACTAACAACTGAAACTAACTGAATAAGTGGTGTCTCAACACTAGAGTCATTAACTCAGACTAAGTGATAGACACACCCCTTGAAAACTAACTTTCTCGCCTCAAGGTACGAAATAAAATGACCCTTAGGTACTGCTGAGCTACTCTTCCACTTTATAACTAGCTCATTAGGAAACTGGAACTTAACAATTCGAGTTCTACAATCGATTGAGGCATAACAGGAATGAAGCCAGTGCATACCTAGAATGGCATCAAAATCTACCATATCTAACTCAACTAAATCAGTCGTGGTGTTCTTCTGATTGACGGAAATGGTACAATCACGATAGACTCTCTCAGGTAGAATAGACTCACCAACATGTATAAAAACACTGAAGGGCTCAAGAAGTTTCTCAGCAAGAACACCAAATTCATCGCAATATATGGAATCACAAAAGATAGACTCGCTCCTAGATCTAGCAAAGCATAAACATCAAAAGTAAAGACTTTAAGCATACTAGTGACAACATCTGGCAAATCCTCTTGCTCTAGGCAACTAGTAATGGCATGCAAATAGTTTGATCCTCTACCTAGTCCTGAAGTAGCTCCTCTGAGTATAGCTCTGTCTAGTGGAGCAACTGACAAAGATTGGGCTCTATTGCCCCTAGTACCATTACCTTGTCTGTCGTTAGGGGACTCTTCCATATAGTGACCATTCTAACCATACTTGAAGCAACCGGTGGAGCCATCACAACACCCCTGAGTGGGTCGTACCACACTTGGAATATGTAGGAGTCCCATTACCTCCTTGTACAAAACTACCTTGAGACTATGCAGGTCTAGCTCTGAAATTTTGTGAATTCTGATTGTTGAACTCACCTCTGTTCCTTGGTGCAGGTGCACTAACAGATGATGGAGCAAGTCCCTTTTGCTTATTTTGGAAACAAGACCGGTTCATATTACTTTTTTGCTACCCAGACTAATTCCTGATATATTAGCCTTCTTGTTTCTAAGCTCTTCTCTACCCCTCAACTTGTCCTCCTCAACCTGTTGCACATGGATCATCAGCCTTGCTATGTCCATATCTCTTATTACTATAGTTGCCTTGCCTTTCGTACTTGACAGACGAGACAACACAACAATGAATAAACACATCATGCTCCTTATGTCAGCAACCATCTCCGGAGCATAGCTAGAAAGTTGGGTGAACTTCATACTGTACTCATGAACACTCATAGATTCCTGCTTAAGAGTGAGGAATTCCCCATGAAGGCACTCTCAAACACAGCCTAGCTCACAACCGGTGAATCCTCAACTCCACCCTTCTTCTATTGGTCAAACTAGATTCTAGCAACACTCTTCAACTAATATGCAGCTAGTACCACTCGCTCAACATCGACAACATGCATAACCTCAAAAACTTTCTACAGTTCCTCTACAATGTTTTTCAGGTCCTCGTTGACACTAGAATCGGTGAAGCTTGGAGGATTCATCCTTAAGACCTCACGGATCCTAGAATTATCAGCCATTTCCTGAAGATTCTCTCTTTGCTACCCAGCTTGGTTGGTCACAACATGGCTCAACTTCCAGATAGCCTCATGGAACTAAGCATTGGTGACCTATCCTTGGGGTTGCACTTCAGATTCATTAGGTACCCCTTGTTCCTCGACATTCCTCCTTGTAGGATGACCTAAAATAGCTCTTCGTGGAGGCATGATCTGAATGATATGCGCTAGCACGAGTTAGAATGAAACTTTATAGAGATGAACTTTATCACAAGAAATGAGTATGAAAGAAGTGAGATAGTTCCTGAGTTTTTCAGCCTCCTAATTATAGATGTGGCGCACTTCGCATCGATAACTAGGATTCTACAGACAAAGCTTAATAGACTCCCTAGGACTCTTGAACTTTGTGCTCTGATACCAAGTTTGTCACGCCCCGAGCCTACACCCTAGGCGGGACTGGCACTCGAGAACTATTGTTGTCCCCAAGAAAACCCTTGGCCTGGCTTACTGTCACGACCCGGGAGCACCCCCTAGTCGTAACCGGCGTACTCGACCTCGAAGAGGTCTAATACAAGCCTCTTAGCATTCATTCATCGCATAGACACTAAAAACATAATGAATTTAAAACTTTCTTTACCAAAAAAACATTTAATTAAAAAATAGCAAGCGGAAGACTTTCTAGACTTTATACATGATGTCTCATAACCATCTAATACTTTAGAGTA
>JAJOOF010019177.1:0-50779 GCA_029582545.1 Solanum lignicaule
AATTTCCATTTTTCTATCTATTTCTTCATTTTCTTTTGTTATTCTTATCATAGCAGTCAAACTATCTTCTAGTTTTACCGTTTCTTTTTCTAACATTAGACTTAGATTGTCACCTATTTTCTTATATCTTCTTCCTAGATTAGAAAATATTATCTTTATTTTTAATCCGTCATAGTTTTCATATTTTTTTCATCTATTGCGTATTCTTCCTTATTCATTTATAGATTGTGTTGAAGTTTATATTCTAAACTTTCTATTTGTATTTCTAGATAAAAAATAATTTTTCTCTGTGCTATTATAGATTTTTTTCAAATTTCTGCGAATATGTTATTATGAAGTCTATTTTGCCTATGTTCTAATTCTTGTCTTTTTGCTATAATTATTTCGCTAAGTTTTTCTTTATATTCGTTATTTATTGTATCTTTAAATATTGAATATATTTATATTCTATTTTAGATATATTATCTATTAATTGATCTAATTTTTCGTTATCTGTTTTTGTGATATTAAGTTGTTTATATTCCAGATATAATTTGTTTAATTTTTTTCTTATTTTTCTTAATTTTCTACTTGTATGTTTCTTACTATGTTTCTTATTATCCATAGCTCTGATACCTGCACAAAAATTAGTTTTGTTTTTATCTTAGACCCACGTTGCCTTTTTTTTTTTCTCTCCTTTTAAACTGAATTTATTAGTTAATACCATTATATGTAATTAATTTATAGTCCTAAACGTCTTATTATAAAAAAGAGTCCTAAACGTCTTTTTTAATTGTTTGATTTTTTACATTTTAAAATTAATGTGTGCTCTTATCTTTCAGTTTTTGGCTTATGTTTGTAATTATTCAGTTTTTTTTTTATATTTTCCAATTCGGAATTTAAATTATTTTTTAATTGTAAAAACTGCTTTTAAATCTTTTTAAAAAATAAAATAGTGATTCATTATTTGAAATAATATATCATTGTAAAAACTGTTTTTAATTTATGGTTTGCTTTTATAAATATTTTATTTTTTAAAGTTGTTACATATATTTAAGATATCTGTAAATTTTCTGGTGTTGACACGTAAGCGCTTTTTCTTCTCCTATTATATATATAGATATATTATTGGGTTCACAGCACCAATCCATCGAACAACTAATTTATACATTTTATTTGTGATATTAAATATAATTATTTCTCAACCTTAGGTGTTTACTTTTCAAAGCATAATAACATAGAATATTGGGATAAGGGTCTGAAAAATACCCCAACTTTGGTCGAATTTGCTGTTGCGATACTAAACTTTCATGAGGACTTATTACCTCCTTAGACTATTTAATACCGTATTTTTTACCCCCTAAACTATTTAATAGTGTATTTTAAAGGTATATATGTGTCCACGTGGACACATTACTATTTATAATTTTGCATTATTTTTTATGTCCACGTGGGCAAATCTATATGTTTAAATTACGGTATTAAATAGTCTAGGGAGGTAATAGGTCCTCATGAAAGTTTAGTATCGCAACAGCAAATTCGAACAAAGTTGGGGTATTTTTAAGATCCTTATCCCTAGAATATTTGTTATTCATTCTTTGTTAAAATAATATTTTAAAAGACATACAATAAATTTGATTGTCTCTCAAAATTTTATGGGTGTGTGTGCAAGAGAGAGTAACATAATAATTTAAAAATGACGTAAAATATACAACTTTAAATAATAGAAGAAATAAAAAATGGTTTATCAAATTCATGTATTCCTTTTTTAGTGACAGACATGCAAAATTTGGGTCTTTTGGAAAAGCTGGATCAAAAGTCTAAGGTTAAAAACCTCTCTAGGTGATGATGAAAAGAAGAATAATATATTAGGGTGTGTTCGTAGGGATAGGAAACATTTTTCTAGAAAAAAATTAATTTCTTATTTTTTTTTTGCATTTGATATGCAAGTAAAAGTTATTATCCAAAAAGCATTTGTATATATCTAAGACAAACCTACGAAGATAGGGTGGGGATAAGGTGATGGGGAGAATTGGCATAACACAAGTACTTTTCTGGAAAGGGAGATAAGTTGCATTAAGTTGAAAAGGTTACACCATATACCCCCTTGATCCATTCTCAGATAGAGAGCATAGACTCTGATACCAATTGTTAGAATGTATGCGTCCACCAGTGATCACCGGACCCGACAGAAGCATGTAATGGGGGCTATTATGGGTATTTAGCGGCTGTTTGCGCTCATTAGAACTATATGGATTGTGTGCTATTTGTAGTAGCTGTCGAGCTTATGGGGGCCCGATCTGGTTATTGCATGTTATGTGCTTATATTTTATTTTTATAGGGAGATAAGGTATTATACTTGTGTTTCACCTATACCTTTTTCATTCATTACTTATACTCTAGTTTCAGCTCTCAATTTACCTTACATGCTCTATACTTATTTTGTATTAACTCCCCTTGTCTGGGGTGATGCATTCATGCATGCAGGTCCTGAGCGATGACTAGACAAACCTGTCGAGTAACACAACCACCAATCTAGCTTGACTCCTTCTTCCACAGGTTGCCAGGTCCCAAAGGTTTGCTGGTTTTGCTTTTTAAAGATTTTGGGTCGGGGGCCCTGTTCCGTCCAAGTGTTATATTCGTAGAGGCACAAAGACTAGTGTGTTGGGTTGTATAGACGCGTTATTGGCCCTATTTTCCTTGCATTCTTGTTTGTTGATGATTGATAGCTGCTTGACATATTGTTACATACATACCTAGTTTAGCTTCTGCATAGATCATGGTGTCTATGATGACCCACATAGCGTTTATTCTTTCCCAGATACCATGGTGTCCTTGACAGCCCAAACAGGCTTATTGTAACACCTCGCTAATTGAATGAACTAGAAAGAACTAGAATTAGAAAGAAACCATTTTTGGAAATAATCAAATTTGGAAATTTTGACAAAGTTAAGCTAAGTATGAGTTCTGGATTAACTTTAAATGACCATAACTCCTAGCACATGATGAGTTAGGTGGGCTACAACATATCGTAGGAAGCATCTTTGAATTATCTTTCCAACGCCACTGAGTTTTCTCAATTTCGATTTCGTATGAGGGAGATAGCCGATTTGAAGTCGGGCTATCTAGAAGAGGAAAGTCAAAACCGGATTGTAGGAGGGTATTATGGTCTTTTTCATATCCAATTAGTTTATTTCGTTTTAAAAGTTTAATTGGGGTATAAACTGAGTTAGTTCAGTTTCTGCATTTACCAAATCACTCTAGGGTTTTTGGAGAAAGAACTCAAGAGGAGAAATGAGAAGAAAAGTTCAAGATTCGTCAAGTTCTTGCGATTTTGGTTAAGGATATCGCCAAGGATTCAATCCTACAAGGTATGTGAGTTCACATAGCATTGGGTTCATTAGCCCACACTCCAAACATGTTTATTTCAGTGTAATTTTCATCCTAAAAGATTGAGGATTTGATGTTCTTGAGTTGTGTTCTTGAATTGCCTTCATTCTTGAACTTGGATGGGATTGATGAGTTTCTTGAAATAGTTTTATCGATTTTAAGAGTTGTTTTGAGTTAGAATCTTGTGTACATATACAGGCTATTTAAATCTAAAGAGGAATTGACAAAAAGAATCGAATTTAGGTGAATTGGGATGAGAAAACGAAGAACGAAAAAGTCGGGCTGAAACTGGGTACCAGGTCCACGTTGCGGACCTGTTCCTCAGAAAGGGGACGTTTCTCTCCGCATCGCGAAGAGGTCACGGACCCTTCTGCCTCAAAATTTATTTCACGACCAAATATTTAAATACACCTCCGCGTTGTGGACTTGCTTCCAGACCGCGATTTCTTGATCGTTTCTCATGTTTAACTATCTAGAATCACTCCTAAACATCACGAGATCTTTCCTATCACAAATCATAACCTTGAATTCATAATTCCAATTCAAGGTAGAGTTAAGAGTCAAGTCTTGAGAGTTCTTCGAGTCATTTTAATAAGTATTTTACAAATCTTTTAAACTTGTTTTAAGACTTAAGCATTGAGTTGAGTAAGAGTAAAGTTCATTTCTTCAAAAGATTATACGGGAACTAAGTATTTCCAAGAGTTAAAATGTTTTCACATTTAAACAAGAAAAGATACACTCATTTCCAAGAGAGTTTTTAAGCTAGTTTTTGTGTAATAATCGGAAACCACATGAAGAGTTATGTTTCTAAACATATGAGCTGAGAATATTTTGGGAGTAGTATTGAGCACCGATATGGGGACAAGTTCATAAAAACTCAAGTCTCCATAAACCATGTAGCCATCGTGGGTAGAAAGGGTGATGATTCCTTAATGCTTTTTAGCATAGACTAGTGGATCCACTTAGTTGAGACTAACTATATCCCCACAAGTTATAGGCCACTTCTGACAGCGTGGGTGAGACGTTGTATCATCACATAGCTCATAGTGATGGTTGTCGGTTAGAGAAACTCCCACTGAAGTATATTTCATTATATATATATATTGAGTTTTTATTGTATTTTTCAATACATTGAGTTGCTACCTATTGTTTAAATGCTTTATATAAACTGCATCTTTATTGTTGTTTATCTATGCATTGACTTAAGTATCCATGAGTTGAGTAAAACTAAGGTAAGTGTTTGTTTCAGAATTCAATTCAAGCTTATGTCATGTTTAGTTTTCCCCTCTCATGCTCGTACATTCAATGCACTGATGCCATTTGGCTTGCATCATTTTATGATGCAGATACAGGTAATCAGGATTAGCAGCCAACGCCTCGTTGATCCAGTCGAGCACTCAAAGTCAGTTGGTGAGCCTTCTTGCTTTCCGGAGGATCCCTTTTGTTATGTTTTGTTTTATTGCTTTGTTTATTTCAGTTGTTAGGATGATCGGAGGTCTTGTCCCGACATACCTCTTAGTATTTAGAGGCTTCATAGACAGATAGCTATAGTTCTTTAGTCTAGCATTTAAGTTGTTTTGCTATAAGACTTGAGTTGCCACTTTGGCTTAGTTGAATGTTATTCCTAAACATTCTCAATTTATATATTCAGACAGTTTAGTTAAGATTGTATTTAAGTACATTTTTTGTTGAGTAAGTCTTCCGCTGAGAGTCTGGCCACGCCAAGGGTTTGCTTGGGGCAAGAAATGGTTCTCGAGTGCCAGTCCCGCAAAGGGTGTAGGCTCGGGGTGTGACAAACTTGGTATCAGAACACAGAGTTCAAGAGTCCTATGGAGTCTATGAAGCCGTGTTTGTAGTGTCCTAGTTGTCGATGTGAAGTGCGCCACATCTATAATTAGGAGGCTGCAACATTCAGGAATTCCTCCACTTCTTTCATACCCATTTCGTGCGATAGAGTTCATCTCTATAAAGTCTCTTTCTAACTTGTGCTTCTGTATGTCTTTCAGTTGATCATGCCTCCATAAAGAGCAATCCGAGGTCGTCCTGCTAGGAGGAATGTCGAGGAACAAGGGGTACCTAATGCACCTAAAGTGAAACCCAAAGGATAGGTCACCTATGCTGAATTTTGGGAAGATATCCGAATGCTGAGTCAAGCTGTGACCAACCAAGTGGGACAAAGAGGGGTTCAAATGGATGCAGCTGATACGTCTAGAATTCGAGAGTTTCTAATGATGAATCCTCCATGTTTCACTGGTTCAAGCATCACTGAGGATCCAGAAAACTTTGTTGAGGAGCTTCAGAAGATTTTTGAGATTATGCATGTCACCGATGCTGAGAGAGTGGAATTAGCTGCATACAACCTAAAGGGTGTCGCTAGAATCTAGTTCGATCAATGGAATAAGGGTAGAGCTGAGGGTACAACGAATGTGAGTTGGGCTATGTTTGAGGAGGCTTTTTTTGGGGGTTACTTTCCCTGGGAACTGAGACAAGCAAAGGTATAAGAATTCCTTACCCTTAAGTCGAAATCTATTAGTGTTTATGAGTACAGTCTGAAGTTCACCCAGCTTTCCCGTTATTCCCCGGAGATGGTTGCGAATATGAGGAATAGGGATGAGTCTGTTTGTTGCTGGGTTGTCTCGTCTGTCGAGTAAGAAAGGTAAGGCTGCGATGCTAATAGGTGATATGGACAGAGCGAGGCTGGTGATTCATGTGCAGAACGTTGAGGAGGATAAGCTGAGGGATAGAGAAGAGTTCAAAAACAAAAAGGCTAAGACATTTGGGAATGAGACAGGGCAGCAGAAAAGTAATGCCAACCAAGCATCCTTCCAACAAAAGCAAAAGGGACCTGCTCCATCATCCGTTAGTGTACCTGCACCAAGAAACAAAGTTGAGAACAATCGTCAAAATTCACAGCATTTCAGAGCTAGACCTGCACAGTCTCAAGGTAGTGTGGCACAAAGAGGTAACTGGGCTCCTGCATGTGCTAAGTATAGTAGAAATCACCCCGGAGCGTGTTGTGATGGCACTACTGGTTGTTTCAAGTGTGGTCAAGAGGGTCACTTCATGAAAGAGTGTCCAAAGAACAGGCAGAGTGGTGGAAATAGGGGCAATAGAGCCCAATCTTCTTTAGTTACTCCACCAGACAGGGCTGCACCAAGAGGAGCTACTTCAGGTACTGGCGGAGGAGCAAACCGCCTATATTCTATCACTAGTCGCCAAGAGCAAGAGAATTCGCCAGATGTTGTCACTGGTATGATCAAAATCTTTACTTATGATGTTTATGCTTTGCTAGACCCAGGAGCGAGTTTATCCTTTGTGACCCCGTATGTTGCAATGAACTTTGATGTTCTTCCTGAGCAACTTCTTGAGCCCTTCAATGTTTCTACACATGTTGGTGAGTCTATTCTACGCGAGACAATCTATCACGATTGTACCATTCCCGTCAATTACAAAAGTACCATGGCTAACTTAGTTGAGTTAGATATGGTAGATTTTGATGTCATTCTAGGTATGGACTGGCCTCACGCCTGTTATGCCTCAATCGATTGTAGAACTCGAGTTGCTAAGTTTCAATTTCCTAATGAGCGAGTTTTTGAGTGAAATAGTAGTTCAGTAGTGCCTAAGGGTCGATTTATTTGGTACCTTAAGGTGAGAAAGTTATTTTCCAAGGGTTGTGTCTATCACTTAGTTCGAGTTAATAACTCTAGTGTTGAGACACCACCTATTCAGTCAGTTTCAGTTGTTAATGAGTTTCTAGAAGTCTTTCCAGATGATCTTCCCGGAGTCCCTCCCGAGAGAGAAATAGACTTCGGTATAGATATTCTTCCCGATACTCGTCCTATCTCTATTTTGCCATATAGAATTGCACCAGCAGAGTTGAAAGAGTTAAAAAAGCAGTTGAAAGATGTCCTAGAGAATGGTTTTATTCGACCAAGTTTCTCACCGTGGGCCGCTTCGGTCTTATTTGTGAAAAAGAAAGATGGTTCTCTTAGAATGTGTATAGATTACCATCAGTTGAACAAGGTTACTATCAAGAATAAGTATCCTCTTTCGAGAATTGATGATCTTTTTTATCAGCTTTAGGGTGCCACTTGTTTTTCGAAAATAGACCTCAGATCTGGCTACCATCAGTTGAGAGTAAGAGAAAGTGATATACCTAAGACAACTTTCAGGGCCCTTTATGGTCATTATGAGTTCCTAGTTATGTCCTTCGGTTTGATCAATGCCCCTACAACATTCATGGACCTTATGAACAGAGTAGTCAAGCCTTAATTAGATATGTTTGTCATGGTATTCATTGATGACATTCTAATCTATTCGAGGAATGAGTAAGATCATGCTATTCATCTCAGAATAGTTCTCCAAACTCTCAAATATAAGAAATTATATGCTAAGTTTTCCAAGTGTGAATTTTGGCTTGAGTGTGTTGCGTTCTTAGGCCATATTGTTTTCGGTGATGGTATTTGAGTTGACACTCAAAAGATAGTGGCAGTGCAGAATTGGCCTAGACCCACGTCTCCAACTTATATTAGGAGTTTCTTCGGGTTGGCTGGATATTATAGAAGGTTCGTCAAAGGGTTCTCATCTATTTCATCTCCTTTTACTAAGTTGACCCAGAAAAAAGTTAAATTTCAATGGTCGAAAGCTTGTGAGAAAAGTTTTCAGGAATTGAAAAAGAGGTTGACTACTGCCCTAGTATTGACCTTACCAGAGAATACACAAAGCTTTGTGGTTTATTGTGATGCGTTCAGAGTTGGTTTGGGTTGTATGTTAATGTAGAATGACAAATTTATAGCTTATGCCTCCGGACAACATAAGGTTCATGAGAGGAATTACCAACCTTTGATCTAGAGTTGGCTGCCGTAGGTTTTACTTTGAAAATATGGCATTATTATCTTTATGGTGTTCATGTAAATGTGTTCACCGATCATAAGAGCCTTCGTTATGTGTTTAGTCAGAAAGAGCTTAATCTTCGACAAAGAAGGTGGTTAGAGTTACTCAATGATTATGATATGAGTATTCTTTATCACCCAGGTAAGGCTAATGTTGTTGCTGATGCTTTGAGTAGATTGTCTATGGGTAGTACTGCTCATTTTGAGGAAGACAAGAAAGAGTTAGGAAAAGATGTGCATAGACTTTCACGATTAGGGGTTCGTTTAATGGATTCCAAAGAAGGAGGAGTGGTTGTGATGGATGGGGTTGAATCATCATTAGCGTCTGTAGTGAAAGAGAAACAAGACCAAGATCCTATTTTGCTTGAATTGAAGGCAAATGTTCATAAGCAAAAAGTAATGGCTTTTGAACAAGGGGGAGATGGTGTATTGAGGTATCAAGGTAGATTGTGTGTGCCAAGGGTGGATGAACTTCAAGAGATGATCATGGAGGAAGCTTATAACTCCAGCTATTCTATCCATTCGGGCTCCACAAAGATGTATTGTGATGTGAGAGAGGTTTATTAGTGGAGTAGTATGAAGAAGGGCATTGCAGAATTTGTTGCTAAGTGTTCGAATTGCCAACAAGTTAATGTAGAGAACCAGAGACCCGATGGTATGGCTCAGAAAATAGAGATTCTAGAATGGAAGTGGAAGATAATTAATATGGACTTTATTACAGGTTTGCCGTGGTCTCGTAGGCAACATGACTCCATTTGGGTAATTGTAGATCGCATGACTAAATCAACCCATTTTTTTTCGGTAAAGACTACCCATTCAGTAGAGGATTATTCCAAATTAGATCTTCAAGAGGTATTTAGAATTCATGGAGTTCCAGTTTCGATTATATCAGATAGAGGTGCACAATTCACTGCACAGTTTTGGAAGTCATTCCAGAAAGGCTTGGGTTTAAAGGTGAACTTGAGTACTGCTTTTCATCCTCAGACAGATGGTCAAGCAGAGCGCACTATTCAGACTTTAGAAGATATGTTGAGGGCTTGTGTGATTTATTTCAAGGGTAATTGGGATGATCACCTACCTCTCATAGCATTTTCTTACAATAATAGTTACCACTCTAGCATCCAAATGGCTCCTTATGAGGCTCTTTATGGGAGAAGATGCAGATCTCCTATTGGATGGTTTAAAGTTAGTGAAGCTGGGTTGATAGGACTAGACTTAATTCATCAAGCTATGGAGAAAGTGAAGGTTCTTCAAGAGATATTGAAAACAACGCAGAGTCTTCAAAAATCCTATACAGATGTTAGGAGAAGAGACTTAGATTTTGAAGTAGATGATTGGGTATACTTGAAAGTCTCACCCATGAAGGGTGTTATGAGATTTGGTAAGAAGGGGAAATTTAGTCCCCGATATATTGGTCCTTACAGAATATCCAAGAGGATTGGAAATGTATCTTATGAGTTAGAGCTACCCCAAGAGTTAGCGGTGGTTCATCTGGTATTTCATATTTCCATGTTGAAGAAGTGCATGGGCGATCCTTCACTTATCATACCTATCGAAGATATTGGTATTAAGGATATCTTATCTTATGTGGAGATCCCTGTTCAGATTTTAGATCGTCCAGTTCACAAGTTAAGTAACAAAGAAGTAGCATCAATAAAAGTTCTATGGAGAAATTAGTTCGTTGAGGAAGCTACTTGGGAAGCTGAGGAGGACATGAAGAAGAGATACCCACATCTCTTTGAGTCTGGAGAAGCTCCAAATTAAGGTACTAATCCTTTACTTGGCATTTGTTTTATGTTGGCTTGTTGTGTTTACATTTTGCTTGTTGGGTGTTTGAGTTGGATCTTAGATGTTACATCCTAAGCTTACTAAGAGTTCCCAAGGGGGATATATTTTAACACCTCGATAATTGGAAGAACTATAAAGAACTAGAATTAGAAAGAAACCATTTTTTGGAAATAATCAAATTTGGAAAGTTTGACAAAGTTAAGTTAAGTATGAGTTCTGGATCAACTTTAAACGACCAAAACTCCTAGAACATGAAGATTTAGGTGATCTACAAGATACCATAGGAGATATATTTGAATTAAATTTCCAATGCCACCGAGTTTTCTCAATTTCGAGTTCGTATGAGGGAGATATTCCCTTTTGAAGTCGGGCTGTCTAGACAAGGAAAGTCAAAACTGGATTTTAGGAGGGTATTATGGTCTTTTCCATACCCAACTAATTTATTTCATATTTAGAAGTTAAATTGGGGTCTAAACTGAGTTAGTTCAGTTTACTCATTTACCAAATCACGCTAGGGTTTTTGGAGAAAGAACTCAAGAGGAGAAAGGAAAAGAAAAGTTCAAGATTCGTCAAGTTACAATCTTGCGATTTTGGTTGTAGATTTCGCCAAGGATTCAATCCTACGAGGTATATGAGTTCACATAACGTTGGGTTCGTTCACCCACACGCCAAACATGTTTATTTCAGTGTAATTTTCCTCCTAAAAGATTGATGATTTGATATTCTTGAGTTGTGTTCTTGAATTGCCTTCATTCTTGAACTTGGATAGGATTGATGAGTTTATTGAGATAGTTTTATCAATTTTAAGAGTTGTTTTGAGTTAGAATCTTATGTACATATACTGGGTATCTGAATCTAAAGAGGAACTAAAAAAAAGAATCGAATTTAGGCGAATTGGGATGAGAAAATGAAGAAGGAAAAAGTTGAGTAGAATCTGTTTACCAGGTTCGCCTTGCGGACCTGTTCCTCAGAATGGGGACTTTTCTCTCGGTGTCGCGGAGAGGTCACAGACCCTTCTGTTTCAAAATTTATTTCGTGTCTAAATATTTAAATGCACCTTCGCATCGCGGACTTACTTCCAGACAATGATTTCTTAACCGTTTCTCATGTTTAACTATCTAAAAGTATTCCTAAATTCACGAGATCTTTCTTATCACAAATCATAACCTTGAATTCATAATTCCATTTCAAGGTAGAGTTAAGAGTCAAGTCTTGGGAGTTCTTCGAGTCATTTTAAGAAGTCTTTTACAACTTTTAAACTTGTTTTAAGACTTAAGCATTGAGTTGAGTAAGAGTAAGAGTAAAGTTCATTTCTTCAAAAGATTATAGGGAACTAAGTATTCCCAAGAGTTAAAATGTTTTCACATTTAAACAAGAAAGGGAACATCGATTTCCAAGAGAATTTTTAAGCTAGTTGTTGAGTAATCATCTCAAACCATAGAAAGAGTTATGTCTTTAAACATATGAGCTGAGCATATTTTGGGAGTAGTATTGAGCACCAATATAGGGATGAGGTCATAAAAACTTAAGTCTCCATAAACCATATAGTCATTGTGGGTAGAAAGGGTAATACTTTTCAGATGATTCCATCATGCTTTTTAACATAGACTAGTGGATCCACTTAGTTGAGATGTTCTATATCCTGGAAAGTTATAAGAATGTTCTGGCAACGTGGGTGAGACACTGTATCATCACATAGCTTATTGTGATGGTTGTCGGTTAGAGAAACTCTCATAGAAGTATATTTCTTTACTATACGTATATATATTGAGTTGTTAATGTATTTTTCAATACATTGAGTTGCTACCTATTGTTTAAATGCTTTATATAAATTGCACATTTACTGTTGTTTATTTATGCATTGAGTTAAATATCCATGAGTTGAGTAAAGTTGAGGTAAGTGTTTTTTTCAAAATTTAGTTCAAGATTATGTCATGTTTAGTGTTCCCCTCGCATGCTCGTACATTCAATGTACTGATGTCATTTGGCCTGCATCATTTTATGATGCAGATATAAGTAATCAGGATTAGTATTCGGCGCCTCGTTGACCCAGGCGAGCACTGAAAGTCAGTTGGTGAGCCTCCTTGCTTTTCAGAGGATCCCTTTGGTTATGTTTTGTTTTATTGCTTTATTTATTTCAGTTGTTAGGATGATCGGGGGTCTTGTACCGACATCCCTCTTAGTATTTAGAGGCTTCATTGACATATAGCTATAGTTCTTTAGTTTTGCATTTAAGTTGTTTTGCTATAAGACTTGAGTTGCCACTTTGGCTTAGTTGAATGTTATTTTAAAACATTCTCAGTTTATCTATTCAGATAGTTTATTTAAGATTGTATTTAAGTACATTTTCTGTTGAGTATGTCTTCCATTGAGAGTCTAGCCAGGCCAAGGGTTCGCTTGGGGCCAGCAACGGTTCTCGAGTGCCAGTCCCGCCCATAGTGTAGGCTCGGGGTATGACACTTATGTGCTAGATGGTTGCCGCTTTATATAAACTGTTGAGAATAGCTATTTTCTTTGTAGGACGTTGATAGGGGCCTTGATGGCGAAGTCTTATTTTTAAGCTGAGATATACTTGTTTGTTGTCTTGACTGTGTGTGGCTGCCCTGCGCCATTAGCAAGTCGTTCAGTAGAGTCGGCTCAGACCTAAGTTTTGGCATCAGGTGCCCATTGAGCCCCTCGAGTTTGGGGTGTGACAAACTATCATAACAAAGGGAAAATAATTGTAATCTTTACAATAATGAGGAAACATGTTTAAATCACACACAAATATCACATTTGTTACAAAATCAGTCTGTTATACAACATTACAAAATATGATTCAATAGAAAGTAAAGTAAGCCTATATTATTAAGTGATAAGTAGGCATTTTGTTAACTTTTTAATTCTTTAAACATGAGTTATTATTTTAATATCTATATTTTCAATTGGTTTTCTACGATAAAGTTTATTGTGCAGGTATTTGAGAAAAATATTAATAAACATGAATATAAGATTGAAAAAAGGCTAAGAAATGAAGATAAATACGAAGGTCCAAGAGCTGAAGAAAGTAGAGTGAACTGAGAGCGTTCTGTGGACCATATAACTGAGTGTGCGGCCACAAACGTGGCACACAAAGAAGATAAACTATGAGATGGTATCATATAGTTGTGCCCCGGCTCTGCAGACCACACAATATAGTGTGTAATGATTTGGGGTGTATTTACGCATTTAAATACCATAATTTACTTATATATTATCTAAGTTCCGAGTATAATCATATGAATATCCTTGTATTTGTAACACCCAATAATTTAGTAGGTCAACTAGATTTTGACGTGAGGGTTAGAGCATAGATTTAACTTCTCGTACTTAGAATGAAGGATTTCAGGTTAGAACTTCAAGGTACGACTCCCCAAGGACCAACCAAGGGTCCTTGAAGAGGACCCTAGCAAACTACCCTAGAATCTTCCCCAAGGCAATGCACCCACGAGGGGACCCACACCTCGTAGGGGGTCTACGTCTCGTGGGTCAGGGCCCCAAAATGTCGCTTGTTGACCACCACCCACGGATGACTAGCACGCCCCATAGGTCCTCCCATGGTCCGTGCACGTGGTCTCGTGGGTGAGGCAGTGAAGGTCCTTAAGTTGGTTAAGTGAGGGGCTTATGGAACTTTTTGGAATTAATTAGGGGTTCAATGGTGTTGTTTTAACCTTAATCAGACCACCTATATAGAGACTTTAGACCCCTACATTCATTGATCCTAGTCATTATTTCAACTCACCAAAAAATAACCCAATTCCCTCTCAAATATTCTCTCTCTAGAAAGTGAAGAAGAAGAAGAAGAGAAGCAAGCTAGGTCAAGTCAAGACTCGATTTTTGCAAGATTTGTAAGGCTTTAGAAGCAAGGTATGTTAGCTTATTCATCCATGGATTCTTCCATCCATGGAGCCCCCTAGAATTCCCCCAATTGTGAAGATGAAATCCCCAATTCAAGTTAGGGTTCCTTCCAATATTGTGGGTTAAGCTGAGTATGAATCCAATTGATTGGATATTGATTGTTTATGATTGAATTAGTAGTGAATCATGTTATTATGATGAAAATACATTTTTTCTAGCCTAGCCCTAGTCTAATTGATGAAATTGAAGGAATGTGGTATTGTGCCCTAAAGAGGGAAATTGAGAATTTAGAGATGATCTTCTAGGGTTGATGACATGTGTACTAATTGTTTAATAATGAAAGTATATAGAAATGAATTGAATTAGATTAAATTATATATGATGGATCATGACTAGTAATTCTTGAGATTGAATCATTATGATGAGATACAGGTAGAATGGCTTAAGAATGAAGCTTGTGACTAGTCTTGTGATCTAGATATGTATGATGATTGTAGGAGGTAAAGCTTTGAGGGTAAGGCTTGTATTCATGAATGTTGATTACTAGGGTTTTGAAAGTAAAGCTAATATGATGAATTATGAATGCTAAGGCTTTGAGAGTGAATTCTATATGATATTGTAGACCACTAGGTAGAGTTGTTGTGGAAGGACTTTACCCACCTCATCTACCTTATGATTGTTTGAATGTATAAAGTGATATAATCACTTGAAACATGGATTGATTGTCAAGGACATCCTTCCATGAGACATAAATGTTAATTAAGTCTTAATAACTAGTCTAAGGGGTGTATGCTTGGCCCCAAATGGATATTGGCAATAAGATGGAGGCTCACACCTAGTTGGGTCCGGACATCCAAAATAAAGGAGGTTCACACCTAGTTGAAGTCCGGGCTTCCAAATAAGAAGGGGGAACTCTCACATAGTAGAGTCCGGGTTTTCCCAAAGTAGGTCTCATGAGATGGAAGCCTTCACCTAGTAAAGTTTGGGTTTCTACTAGTAATCTCCATATCATAGGAACTAAGACATGCTTAAAGAATTATCTCGTAGAGTTCAAAAGATGAAATAAGACATACTGAGAGAGGCATCTCATAGTGTTGAAGAGTAAAATGAGCTAAGACATACTTCAAGAGGTATCTCCTAGTGTTCAAAAGCA
The DNA here is from genome assembly GCA_029582545.1 of Solanum lignicaule. Classification (NCBI taxonomy): domain Eukaryota; kingdom Viridiplantae; phylum Streptophyta; class Magnoliopsida; order Solanales; family Solanaceae; genus Solanum; species Solanum lignicaule. Next base: position 15,079 of record JAJOOF010019177.1, read on the forward strand.
ATAATGAACTACGACATGCTTAATGAAGTATCTCATAGTGTTCAAGATAATAATGAACTTAGACATGCTTCAATAAGTCTCTCAAATGGTTCAAATTAATGAGGAACTAAGACACGCTTAATGAAGTATCTCATAGTGTTCCAAGGTTTTAAGAGAGGGGGTAGTTCCTGATGAGTCCTGGATTTGAACTCATTTAGGACTTTGTTTATATAGATTTGGTGTCCTCAAATGCTTAATTTGTGCCAGTTACTGATGTTAAATATTTGATTTTTAGGTATATGGATTGAGGAACAAACCAAGGACACTAACAGGAAAAAAGGAAAAAATCAAGTTGAAAATATGAAGAAGGGCGAGCTTGAGGATTGCAAAGAGCACTCGGCGTGTCACCGAGTGGGTCATCTGACCGCCTAAAGTTCTAGTGTGCCAAACCCTGAAGGAAAGAACCAAGTCAGCGACGAAAAAGAGCGGTCGAGGATCGTCGAGTAGTTCCGCGAATCCAAGATTGATCGCCCAAAGTTACAGACCTTGAGGATGCTGAATGCCAAGGCGAAAAGGTGATGGAAGAGGTCAAAGGGAGGTTCGCTGAATGGTTCGGCGAGCCCGACTTACTTCGCCAGCTGGCCCTTCGTGGATTATTTTCGGCAACTATAATTTGATTTTGAACATTTAGTTTAGGATCTTGGATCTTTTATCTAGCTTTTTATCTTTTGACATCTATCTTCTAGTGGGAACGTTGGAGAACACTTTTCTGAATAGTTTTTCATAGCTTTAAAGAATATGTGAAGTTCAATTTGAAGAAATTGGAAGTGGGTTTCAAAGATTCGCCAAATTTAAGCATTGTAAAGGCTAAATCACTCTTACCCAGTTGATGGATAATCGATTCGGTAAAGGTTTTTATCTTTTTATTATGTTTGGCTAAAACCCTAATTCTTGGGATGTGATAATGTGATTATGGGCTGAATTAGTTTATGGGTATTGCTAATTACTAGTCTAAATGCTATTTAAAAGTGAGGTTAATCATTAATTGTGGTTTAATTTAAGAATTGTAATTGCAAGTGCAGTTCCATATTTGTGTTCTTGGATTGCTCGAGAGAGAGGTTTTAGAACTAAGATGATTGATTGATGATTTGTGTGTATTAGCTTGATAATTCAAGAGAGTGAATTCTAAACCCAATCCTACACATTTAGCTCGAGAGAGTGAATGGATTAAGGTGTGGGCTGTTCTTGATTGTCATATTTGTTGATGTTAGAAAGAAATAACCTGATTCGGGGTCGTTGTTTGAGAGAAATCTATCTCTCTTTTAGTCTAGCCTACTCACTGATATTTAGCTATTTACTAGTAGTTACAATTACCCATATGCCTATAATTGCCTATAATCGATCACATCCCTAGAATCTATCTCCTTATTGTTGTTTAGAATCGTTTGTGACTGCTGTGCAATTGATAATTACAAACCAAATCTCCCCATCTGACATTCATACTTCTTGATTGAATTTAAAACATGTACCACTCCCTGTGGGATTCAACCCCAACACATTTAGTTGGGTTTTATACTGATTTACTATCGTTGACACTTAGAATTGGAAGTAGTGTGTTGAAACGTTATTAATCAAAATCGCGCCGCTGTCGGGGAGTGGTGTTGTTGAAATTCTTTTGGTGAAGTTGAATTGTGTTCTTTTTAGCCATAGTTGAATCTACTTAATTTTAGTTTTGGTTTTGTGTTGCTTGTGTTAAAACAGAGGAGGAAATGAGTGTCAACGGAAGCAATGGTAGCCAAGTGGGCCACCAAGATGACATCGGGAATCTCAATGATGTCAATGACCCGAACGCCATTGATCCTAACCAAATGAGTGGTGTTGGTGCCATTCGTTTGCCTCCAGCTGAAGGAAATGATGTGTTTCACATTACAAGCACCATGCTTCACCTCCTACAATTGAAAGGTTTGTTTGGTGGGCTGGCTCTTGAGGATCCCCATGAGCATATTAGGAATTTTGTTGATGTTTGTAGACCGTTCTCCAATAAGAACATATCTCAAAAATTGGTTCGGCTGAGGTTGTTCCCATTTTCTCTAATGGGAGAAGCATGCAAGTGGTTAGCTGAGTTTCCAAGAGATTCTATCACTTCGTGGGACGAGCTTATTACCGCATTCCAAGTGCGATTTTTCCCTCCTTTGAAGAAGATGACATTTAGGGACAATATTCAAAGCTTCAAAAGTTTGGAGGGTGAGCCAATCCATGAGACTTGGCTAAGGTTTAAGAAGATGGTGCTGCAATGCCCAACTCATGGATTGCCCGATAATGTACTGCTGCCTCGATTCGGTGAACAAATGAGTGGCTGATCAAATTTCTTCAGGAGGTTTAATGCAATAGCCTTATGCAATACCTGTACAACTCCTTGATGGGATGAAAAAAATTAACCGGGCATGGTACACCCGTGAAGATCAAGTCTCTCCTCTTACTTATAAATTGACAAAAGAAGAGATTGAAAAATATCAAGAGAGAGACCAAAATATGGCAAAGATGATGACCTAGCTAGACATCTTGGCCAAGAATGTCATGGGTGCTGGAACAAGGAGTGTTAATGTTGTCGGTGTTAGTGGTGTAAACCCCGAAGAGGCCAAATTTGAAGTGTTGTACAATGAGGAAGTGAACTTCCTAGCCAACCAATGAGGAGGTTATCGTGCAAACTACCCAAGGCCGGGTGGTAATCAAGGTTGGAATAGAGATGAGGGCTGGAGAGATTGAGACAGAGAGTGGCGTGATCATAACTCCTTTTGGAATGTAAGAGAGAGGAGAAGGATAGATATGTTCCTCCCTATAAGCGTCAAAAACCCAAAGATTCTTAGGGTGGCCGGACTGAAGATATGCTCTTACGCATTCTCAACAAGGTTGAAGGGTCTGATGATGTTTCGACGTAATCAACTGACACTATTTCGGATCAAGTGCCAAACGATCGCGTGTAGTGATATAACCCAACCAAGGGTTGGGATCGTTCCCACATGGAGTAGTTTTGAGAATTAGTAGAAAAATAAAATTTAGTTCTAATTAGTCATAGCTATAAATATTAATGTATAAAAACATATTAAATTTAAAAGGGGTGATGCAAGCGTCAATTATCAATTGGGGGGTTTGGATTAATTAACAACTAAAAACAGCAAAAATAGAAAGAAACGAGATAAAGAGACGGGATTCTTGGGATGTGATAGGAATACAGGATAGACTAAATTATCAGGTACATGCTTTTGATAGTAACTTATTTGTGACTAGGCTAGACTATAGTGGGGGTAAATTTTCTCTCGAGCAACTTACCCCGAATCAACTCGGTTTTTCTCAAACACCGAGTTGCCGCATTAAGCACAACCTCCACCTTAGCCCATTTACTCTCTCGACCCGAATGTGTGGGAGAAGGACTAGGATTCACTCTCTCGAGCTGAACCTGTGTCGAACCAATACCACTGGCTATCAATTTAGTAGTCTTAGTTTTACGACCTCTCCCTCAAGCAAGCCAAAAACACTAAGATGGAATCATATTTGCAACTACAATTCCATTAAGTTCATACGCAACTACTAAATGAAATCACATTTAAACAACAAATAAACCATCAATAAGCAAGACCCAACAGATAATTTAACCCATATTCACAAAATCACACCCCAAGAATTGGGGTTTTAGGTAGACATGTAGAAGAGATAAAAATTTATACCAATATCAGTTTCCATCAACTGGGTATGAAGAATTAAGTCTTAAAACACGACAAGAATGAAGAATCTTTGAGACCCAAGTCAAATTTTTTGGAGATCAAACCCTTTGAATCTTCAAGGTCTAAGAACGATGTCTCTCTACTTGAAACTTAGAAAAATAAAATGTTGTATCTGAAATTGCCTTCCTGAAATAAAATTTAAACAAGTATATATAGGTGTCTAAAAATGTGTTGTGAAGGGTCACTTGGCGCAGTTAGTGGGGATCGGCGAACCACTCGGCGATCCGCCATTTGGTCTGCTTCATCGCCGTTCAACTCTTGCCTTCAGCATCTTCGCATTCTGGATCATTGGGCGGTAAAGTACTACATCGTGGAACTGTTCGACGACACACCGACTGCTCCTTTTCATTGTCGACTTAATCTTTTCCTTTAGGGCTCAGCACACTGGAACATTCGGCGGGATTTAGGACCTTTCGATGACTGGCATAATAGTTTAGGCGATCCTCAGGAAATATTTTCTCCGTTCTTTCAGCCGCTTTGTTCCTTTTTTGCTTGATAGCATCCAAGTTTTGTCTCTCAATCCAAATACCTAAGACTTAAGGGTTTACATCAGTTATTGAGACAAAATATGCATTTGAGGACACTAATTCTATTAAAATCACACCCTGAATGAGTCCAAATTGTGGACTCATCATCCGATAAAGTTTTGAAGGAAATGAAGGAAGATGTATCAACTCTCAACCAAACGGTGACCTCTCATTCCATCTCTATTAAGCAGTTGGAGACCCAAATGGGTCAAATTTCTTCACATCTTAACCCAAGACAACAAGGGGGTTTCCTAGTGATCTATGGCAAACCCCAAGAATGAAGCTTGAATGGGTACTTGCGTCGTTCCACGACGTTAAATAAGGCGCTTCTTGGGAGGCAACCCAAGTTTTTAATGCTTTGTGTTTATTTTTGAATAATGAGTGTTGATTGTGCAGGTTGAAAAGTGGAATGTGTTTGAAAAGTGCAGGTTGGCGAGCCAAGAGTCCAGTCGATGAGCCCGACTTGGACCGCCCGTGGGACTCACATAAATAGTGGGTGGGAGTCTGTAAAACTTGGCGGGCCTATTGATAAATCGGTGACTCGCCGAACCGGTCGGGAAGCCTAATTTTCTCCGCCGTTTAGACCCTGAAATGAACTAGAGGTCCTATAAAACTCGGCGAGGTAAGTTACCACTCGGCAGATTGCCGAGTGGTTCGGCGAGGACGACTAATATTGCCGAAAGGGCCGCGAACTGAGAGGTTTTAAAAGGCCAAAAAGGTTAAAGTTTCAAAATCTTTCATATTCTCTCTTTCTAACCCCGTACACTCAGACCTGCACTTCATATTTCCCGTACTTTTACTATTTCACTTGTTTTTGCTCTTGATCTTGTGTTTGGATTTGGATTACATTGCCGCCTAGCGTTTCAAATTCTTCATTCGGCTAAAAGGTTGCTTTTTCGAACCCCGAACTCTTGTTTTGTAGTTGAACTTGAATGCATTTGGTAAAATCTTGTTGTTATGTGCTGGGACTTTGTTGAAATCGTAGTTGATGTGTTAATTTTCCCATCGTAGTTTCGTAATTGTGCTTAAGTTGCTTAAATTGTTGATTTCCCGAGTTTTGTGCTTTAAAATTGATCAAAAATTATTGGGTTGCGGTAAATTTTTGTTGGGTCTAGTTGGGTGAAGTATGAGTAACCCCCAATTGCACCAAATGATGTACTTTGCCCAATGATGGAGCGTTTGATGTCATTCTCAAGGGCAAAAGTCGTCAAATGGCCAATTTTGGCCAAACCTGGGGAAGTCTGAGTACCCCGGTGGCATGGGTTGAATGGGTCTGAGTCTAATTGCATAAGTGTGTACTTTATTTTTTATTTCTGGGGCTGCTGGCTTGAATTTGGGAAACGGGGTTGAAATTTGGCAGGTTCAGCAATTCGGCGAGCTGAGTCGAGCTCGCCGAATCGTTCGGCGGTTTGCCAACGTCCCCCTTGATCACCTTTAATTTCATGATTTGGCTGAGTTAGAGTCTATAACTTTCGGCAGGAAGTCTGAGCTCACCAAGCTCACTTGGTGACTCGCCGAAAGGACCCTTGATCGCTTTTTCTGCACCGCTAACCCCTAAAAACATGTTGTAACATTCGACGGGCTAATATAAGCTCGCCGAGTAATGTCGCCGATTCGCCGAAGGGCCCTGTGCATCGCTGATTGGTCATTTTTCTGGAAAATTTTCAAGCTAGTCCTTTCGGCGAGCCAGTCCTGGCTCACCAAAGTGACTTGGCGACTCGCTGATTGGTTTGACAGTCTTTTTGCAACTAAATATTGAGATTTTTATTAAAATATTTCTAACTTTTCCCGATGTGTTTTGTAGATATGGCTAGGACCAACTGGGACGAGAGTTGAATGCAGCCCTGCAGATGAGCACGGGGCATTGTGATTAATGAGGGAGCATCTGCTCCTTCTAAAAAGGGAAAGAAAGCACCTCCAAAGGGAGGCAAGGGCAAGGAAAAATCACCCTTAGCAGAGAGACTGGAGAACAACTTCGGCATTGATGGGGACTCATTCCATTCTCAGGTATCATTCTCCGAGCCTGAGGATGACCAACCACTACAAACCCGGCAGGATGAGATCTGAGCCTGAGTTCGTTAAGATCCATTTGGGATCTCGGAGTCTACCCCACCTGATGATGATATAGTGCCAGCTCCAGCACAGACGGTGGTTCCAGTACCACCAGTTCAGGGACCTCCTCCCCGACTACTCAATAGGCTAAAGGCCAAGGGACTGAGGACCATTCTTGAAGAGACGAGATTGTCCACGGATGGTGTGGTGGACAGGAACCTCATAACACCCTTCATGGGTGACACTAGAAGCCAAACATGATCACCTTCCATGAACACTAGAGCTCAAAATCTCTGATCCACATAACTCTTCTATCAACTCTAGGTTGTTAACAGTCTACCTTGAATCATACGAACCTACTCCATACAATCTCTAAGAAAGTCTGTATCCTATGAATCCATCTTAGCTAAATCAAGCTATCCAATCAGAGATCTAATTTTTCTGCCTCATAATGTCTCAAAAGGGGCCATCTGAATACTGGAATGATAAGTGTTATTATAGGCAAACTCTGCTAAGGGTAAATGTCGATCGAATCTAGTACCAAAATGGATCACACAAGCTCGAAGCATGTCCTCCAATTCCTGAATCATCTGCTTGGACTGACCATGTTTCTGATGATGAAAAGTTGTACTCATATCTAATCGAGTATCCAAACCGTGCTTCAAAGCCTTACAGAAATTAAAAATGAACAAGGAACTCGATCAAAGAAAATAGAAACTGGTACTCCATGTAGTCACACAATCTGACTGTTATAAAGCTCGACTAATTTCTTCGCCGTATACTTCACTTGAACTGGGATGAAATGGGCAGACTTGGCCAACCTATCAACAACCACCCAAATAGAGTCATAACTACCCATGGTGGTAGGTAGTCCCACAACAAACTCCATAGTGATCCGTTCCCACCTCCAAGTAGGTTCAGGGATCCTCAGAGATATACCTCAAGGCCACTGGTGCTCACACTTGACCTGTTGACAAGTCAAACACGTTGAATTTATTTTTCGCAATACCCTTCTTCATACCACACCACCAATAATGTTGGCTTAGGTTATGATACATCTTTGTTGTACCCAGGTGGATGGAATATCGGGAACAATGGGCCTCCTCAAGAATCAGTTTAATCAACTCGCTTACCTTGGCACACAAATCCTGCCCCCAATCCTTAAGACACCCTCAAAGTCAAGGACGTCCTCCTCAAATTTACCTCTCATCACCTTGTCTCAAATGAGACATAGCATCTTGTCATCAAACTGGTGCTCACAAATCTGCTCAACTAAGGAAGAACGAGCCTCAATAAAAGCAAGCAAACTACCCGTCTCCTCATAAATTTGTAAATTGATGAGACTGTTGGCTAATCTCTAAAATCTCAAGCCAATGGTCTCTCCTCAACACTAATAGTTGCAAAACTTCCCATGCTAGAAGTCTTTATACTCAAAAGCATTGGTCACTACATTGGCCTTCCCTGGATGATACAAGATGGTGATGTCATAGTGCTTCAGTAGCTTGAGCCATCTGCGCTGCCTTATGTTTAGATCCGTCTGACTGAAGAAATACTGAAGAGTTTGATGATATGTGAAGGCCTAACCATGAACTCCATATAAATAATATCGCCATAGCTTAAGCACAAAGACTACAACTTCCAACTCTAAATCATGGGTAGGGTAATTTTTTCTCATGGATTTTCAAGTGCCTAGAGACATAGGCAATCACTTTACCCTTGTGAATCAGAACACCACCTAAGCCAACTCCGGAAGCATCACAATAAACGGTGAGGTATACACGCTCCTTGCGTAAAGTCAAAATAAGAGCCGACGTCAACAAGGTCTTGAGCTTTTGAAAGCTCTTCTCACACTCATCAGACCATGGGAAAATTACACTCTACTGAGTCAATCTAGTCAAAGGAGATGCAATAGTGGAGAAGCTCTAAAAGAATCGTCGGTAATAGCTCGCAAGTCCCACAAAACTCCAGATCTTAGTAACCGACGTTGGTCTGGTCCAACTCTTCATTACCTTAATCTTGGCTAGATCTTCCCAAATACCCACCTTGGAAACCACACGTCCTAAAAATGCCATAGACTTAAGCAAAAACTGACACTTTGAGAACTTGGCATAAAACTTCTCTTCCCTCAACCTTTGAAGTACAATCTTCAAATACCGATCGTGATCCTCTTCAGTCTTAGAGTACACCAAGATGTCATCAATGAATACTATCACAAATGAATCAAACTACGGTTGTAACACCCTATTCATCAACTCCAAGAACAGTGTAGAGGCGTTAGTCAAATCAAAAGACATCATAAGAAACTCATAGTGCCCATAATGGGTCCTGAAAGTTGTCTTAGGGATATCTGATGCCCTAATCTTTAGCTAGTGACAACGGGACATCAAATCAATCTTAGAGAATAAAGATACATCTTGAAGTTGATCAAACAAATAATCAATATAAGGAAGAGGATATTTGTTCTTCATGGTAACTTTGTTTAACTACCCGTAATCAATACACATCCTCATGGATCCATCCTTCTTTGCCACAAACAACACAATAGAACCCCATGGAGAAACACTAGGGCGAATAAGCCCTTTACTTAAAAAATCCTATAACTGGTCCTTCAATTCCTTAGCTCAGTTGGAACCATATGATAAAGATGAGTAGAGATGAGCTTAGTGCCCAGCTCCAAGTCAATAGAAAAATCAATATCCCTATCCGAAGTAAGACCTTGAAAATCAGTAGGAAACACATCTGTAATCTCTCGAACCACGGCCATAGATTCCATGGGAGTTGTCTCAACACTAGTATCCTATGAAAGAAAAATAGGACAAACAACCTCTATCAACCAATATATGAGCTCAAATGAAGGAAATAAATTTTCTAGGGTAAGAACCACTAGCACACTTTCACTCAACTCTCGGGACATCTAACATGGCTAATGTCATAGTCTTAGTATAACAATCTAGAACAAGCTGATGCGGAGAAAGCTAATCTATACCCAACATAATATCAAAGTCTACTATCCCCAAAATGATGAGGTCTACCCAAGTATCATATCTGACTAAAAAAACATGATAGGATCAATACACTCGATCTACCACTAAGGATTCACTCGCCGGTGTAGAAACATGAATTCACACATGCATGTAAGAAGACACCATAGTAAACCTTGTAGCAAAATAGGTAGACACATACGAAAAAGTAGATCATAGATCAAACAATACATAAGCAAGTCGATGGAAAACTAAGATGATACTTGTGATCACAACATTGGAAGTCTCGACCTCAGGCCTCCTTGGAAAAGCATAACACTGGCCCCCTCGGTCGCCTACAACATGAGTAGAACCTCTACCTCTACCCTGCGGAGCTGGAGTACTCTTGCCGATAGTCCTGCCATCTCTACCGGACTGAACTCTACCTCGACCCCTTGCCAGAGGTGCTGAATCTCTAGATGGATAAGCTGAATAAGAATGTAGGAGTCTTGAATGAGTCTGTAGAGGACACTGTCACATGTATTGACCTGAATCCCCACAAGTATAACAAAATCTCCATATATATAACTGCTGCTACGAACTACATGAACTATCATGGCCACCTCAACCAGAACCATAATAACCTTTCGCTGAGTGCTGACCCTCAGCTGGTCTCATAGATGCATGAACCAATCCATGGCGCTGAAAGGAACTACTACTTCTATGCAAACCTTTGCCTCTAGATGAGGCACTAGAAAACTGACCAGATGATCGCAACCCTCTTGGGATCCCAAAACTCCTCCAATACTATCAACTTTGCCTCCTTGACTATGCTCACAATGGAAGGGATGGAAAGGAAGCACCCTCTATACCTTCTCTAAAGACTAAACATCAAATAGTTGATCAATGTTCACACATAAGACCTGGAAGAGAAAGTCAACCCTCTCACAAACCGATGAACTCTCTCTGCCTCATCCCGCGCAATAGTAATAAAATACCTCAAAAAGATCATAGACACAGGCCTCATACTCGATCACAGACTAACTTCCCTAAACCAAGCTCTTAAACCTTAGACGACTCTCCTCTCTCACACTCCACAGAATGAAGGGGTCATGGAATGTACTAGAGAACATATCCCACTCTGTCGAAGGAGATCTAATTGGTCTACATCTCACAAAAGTCCTCCACCACTCTTTGGCGCAACTACGAAGATAAAGTGCAAAAAACCTAACACCAAGAGCATCCACCATAGCCACTACCTCAAGCATTTCATGGCACAAAACTAAGAACTCATGACCATCCTCACTCTTACCACTCTAAAACTGGGGAGGTTTCATCTTATGAAACCTCTCATAATAGTGTTGATTAGCCGCTGTAAAAATAACCTCACGAGCAATCTGTGTACCAGCAGCTTGTGTAGGAATCACTAGTGAATGGGCCACCTAAACATAAGCACTCGGAGTCTGCTGCTGACATAGGGTCTGCATCCCTACCCTTGTTTGAGAACCTAGTGGCGTACCTGTCGCACTACCCTGAGAGAGGTTCTCTAACAAACCAAGCATCCTCAACAAAGTATCATGAAACAAAGGAGCTCCAAATCGGGAGGAACCTGGTCCTCAACAACCTGAACATGTGGCTCAAGAAAAGCTTCTCTAGCTCAACTTATAGCTGGTACCGCTCCATGGGTATGACCTCTAGCCGGTGCTACTCTATGAGCATGAACTCTAGCTTGGGCCCTACCTTTACTTCTAGTTGGAATCTCAACAACAGGCTTGAGGACTACCTCCCCTCTATCACTAGAAAAAGAAACTCTGGTCTTCAGCATTTACCTAAACAACAAACGACAACTTAGAACAAGCAAAGGTAACCATACACAATAAGAAATGATGAATAAAAGGAAGTTTCCTAAAAATCATTGTAGACTCTTGAAGATAAGTACAAACATCTATGTAGCAATCCTCAAGACTTTACTTAGACTTGGTTTGTACACATGTGAGACCTATGAACCTGGGCTCTGATACCATTTGTCACAACCCAAAAATGGACATGATGGCATTTGTTTATTCCCACCAAGACAAGTCAGGCTCAACCCAACAAAATAAAAGAAATTGCAAAAAAAAAAATAGAACAAGAACGAAAGAAAGCGGAAAACTTATTCATGCTATTAAAACCTCCAAAATTTGGTTGTCACGTGTACAAGTCACTACATACATAAAGTGCGGAATTAAGAAATAAGTACAGGTTTCAGTCTTTGTTTCTCAAATAGAACAGATTTTTAGGAAAAAAATAGAGGGCCCGGTGGGGTGACAAGCACCTACCGCTCAAGTCATATAACGAGCCTCAAGAAGGGAGAAAAAGAGCAATCACGCTATACTGGCTTGGTACCTTCACAAGTGTAGTAGCAAGGAGTGAGTACCAACATGGTACCCAACAAGCAACCTAATAAACAAGGCATCTAGTTAGAAATTGAATACTCCTTACACTCCAACCAAACTTCCACAAACTACAACCTATATGAAAATCAGCCCAACCTAACATTTCTACAATACACAGCTCACAAGGCCCAATAACCACAGTTCAATAGTCAAAAATCAAGAATCAAATGAATCAAAAAGTCAATCTCAATGTCAAGTAAATAAGTCGCACGCAACAAGTACATCAATCATAATTAATAAGCAAGTCACGCATAAACATCAAATGCATCAAGACACAGTTGTCAATCTCTCACTGGAACCATTTCCCATCGACACAATATCACTAACCGTAACTAGTTTCCATCGGCATTATATCAAATCACTAACCAAAAATGACCTCGATGAAAATAGCACTCGCCGAGAAAGACCTCGATGAAAATAGCACTCGCCGAGAAAGACCTCGTCATCATAAACCATCACATGTCTCATCACAATGCTCATCAATCAATGCAGACAAGCAATATCACACCACTAGGAGGAGATAACCAATCATACAATTCAAGTCCATATTCATACATTCAAGCATTTCATCAATCAATCAATAAGGGTCACAATAAGGCCCTTTTTCATTTCAGCCCTTTTTTATTCATTTGGATTTATCAAGTGAACAATTAAACCCTTCACCTCATTCTCATTACTTCTAACACACAAACAACGAAAGAAGTATATGAATTCTACTAGAATACAAGGTTTAGGAGATCATTTTCCTTAAATCACACAAATAATCACTCCAAGAGTTGAGTCTTTCCCTTACGAATCACTTCAAAAGCCACACAATATATAACAATCAAATGTTCATAATAAATCTCCGGAAACAACAATACCCACATCAATTACTTTGAAAAAATATGGGTCAATCAACTTAAAACCCAATTCCAAAAACATGGGTTGAATCCAAAATTTAATACTTAAAAATATTACTCAAGGCTTTAGGAAGTCATTGGGGAAAATCAATTCGAAAAGGGCCTCAAAATAAGTTCAAAATCTCCATTGTAGCTAAGAACTTCTGTTCTTGAAAAATCTTACCATTTACCAATCAAAATCACAAATTTTGATGTTAGAATTCATAGATAACTAAAGAAAAATGAAGGTTTGGGATCAAGTAAGCTTACCCAAATGATTTAACACAATAAATACTTTCAAAAATTGCCATCAAGGGTTCCTGAAGCTCAGAAATTGAAAATGGGTCTTAACCCCAAAAATGGCAGACAACCCCTCTGATGTTGCAAAGGTGGCCAGGTCCCACTTAAGCGAACCCCGCAAAAGTTGGGGATCTCGCTTTTGTGAAATAGGTCCCGCTTAAGAGAACTCGACAAAAGTTGGGAAGTCTCACTTTTGCGAACCAAGTCCCGCTTAAGCGACCATCGCTAAAGCGGACCAGGTCCCGCTTAAGCGAAGACTATAGCACAAGAATTATTAGCCAACACAAAAACATCAAAAGGACCCTCAGGATTCATTCAGAACCCCATGACAAAAACACATATGAAAATCAATTATACTTGACTTTTTGGAATCAATGGAATAATCAAAATACAAATCTGATGTCTCCTTAACCTGACATCTGGGAAAACCTCAAGAAACGAACTCAATGCCTTAAAGGCTAAAATATGCTCAGGGCCTCCCAGAAAGTCCGCCAAGACCTCACCTAGGACTAAAACGATCCTCTAAATCCAACAAAATCTATGAATTTGGATTCGAGTATCCGAACCCCGAATGTTGGCCAAAGTCAACCTAAAGGCTAAATATCCACAATTTCACAACTTAGAACCTCAAATCCTCAGAAAGACTCTGAATCTGAATCCAACAACTCTCACAGATCAGATTTTACATTTCAAAACTAATGGAATTTTAAGAAACTTAGCCTTTCAAAATATCAACATACAAAATTTTCACTTTTTAAATCAAAGTTCAAAACTAACTTTCCAAAAACTCAAACATTTGGGGTTGATATCGGGAGGTGCAAAATGGTAAATTCACGAAACTTACCAAAAATGACCCACCGGGTCATTAAAATATTTTTCCTATATAAACCCTATTTTCTATGTTCTCTACTCACTTTAAACCCTTACCTTCAAATATCCATAAAAACATTTTTGTGAAGTTCATTGAGTTGAAGTTGCAAAGCTTTCATTGAAGCTCTCTAGTTTTTATCCTCATTCTCTTCAATATTTGGTATGTTGCTCCATTTTATCTAATTTTAAGCTTTCATAATGTGAAAATGTGGTAATGATTTTATGTTGTAGCTTAATTTCTTCAAAACCAATTTCTTAAGATTGCAATTTGTGCTATAAAAGGGTTTTGTACTTTTAAATTGATTCTGAGTTAAATATGCTTGGAAATGCAAAATAGAATGTGAAATCTTATGTAGATAACTTAAAAATTGCATTAAGATGAGGTCTGAGTAACCCATTTATATTTATGTAGTGCATGAAATTTCTCTATAATGGATTGGGTGAAGTCAATTGTAAGGGTAAAAGACTATTTATTTAAATATTTGAGCTTTGGGATGAAAATTATGAATGAGTAGAACTCACGATTGTTGTTAAATTGATTTGAGTGATTATAATCTTGTGGTGAGGATGAAATTGAGAATGAGAGATTCTTAATTGATAAATTCCTTTCCTGTATGCTTGATGATTTCCTATGATTGATGGGGTAACATCCTTCTAAAGGAAAATGGTCCAGGTTTGCTTGAAATTGTTATGTGAATCCTTCATGGATGACCGAGTACCCATTAGACGTGATTGATGAAAGCTTGAGCTGAAATTGGACCATTTTTGGTCAAAGTGGCACATGTGAAGCGTTGGCACTTCACGATGGTTACCCTGCATTTCGCAGGTGCAACACCAATTAAGAATGAAATGTAATTTTTTTACTAATCTCCACTTGTGTTTCACTTGTAAACTGTAGGTCTCAATTGCTGAGACACCGATGAAATGCTAGTTCACATAGATATTTGCCAGGATACTGTCTGTAGTTGACATTTGCATTGACAATGTGTAATCTCGTATCTGCGAGCCTTCGATCTAATGTCACTCTCACTCTTGCAGAAATTAACTTCATGATTTAAACATTTCAAGAACACCTCATCAAATTCTAGGTGTAAACGATCATTAGTTAGTATAAAACCCAAAGAAGAGTTGGGGTCGAACCCACATGGAGTGGTATGTGTCTAAAATTTAGTTATGAAGTACAAATATCGTTTAAAAGGTTATAGGAATGAAAATTATCGATAACATATACATAAATCTAAAGGGGTGACAACGAATGTAAGATGGGGGGTTTGGATTTGCAATGAACAACTAAAATAAAAATGAAAATAGGGGAAAATAACAATATAGGGAGGAGTTCTTGGGATGTGATCGGTTATAAGAAAATTATGCTATATGGGCAATTGAAATATAATGATGATTTACTGAAACATTGTGGGTAGGCTGGACTTTAAGTGTAATAGTTTTCTCTCGAACAACTATCATGACTCAAGTGATTTCTTTCAAACATCAACAAGCTTAACAAGATAACCAACCAACAACCTTAATACATCCACTCTCTCTCGCAAGATGGGTAGGATTGGATTTAGGATTCACTCTCTCGAGCTGAACCCATATTGACCCAATACCCACAAATCATTAATAGTCTAGAATGGGAAGTGTAATATCTGGGAGAGAACTCCTCAAAATTCCATTTAAAATCCAATTTATCGTTTCCCAAAATTTAGCTTGAAAGTCCACTCAGCAGATTAAGTTGCGCCTTTCCGAACCGATCGATGATCCACTGATTGTCCTCTTCCATCACCACTTTGAATCGGCCTTCAACATCTCAAGTCCAGTAACTTTGGGTGATCCAATTTGTTGTCGTGGAATCGGTCGGTGATCCGCTGACTACCCATTTATGTCGCCAACTTGGTTTTTCCCCAGGGCTGGACTGCTAGAACTTTAGGCGAGCTAAAGAGCCACTCGGTGGTGCGCCGAGTGGTCTTGGCAATCACTAGGATTGCTTTTTCTTCACTTCTTCAGCTCTTTAGTTCTTTTTTGTCCGGTTATGTCCTTGCCCTACTCTTTAGCCTTCATAGCTGTAAATCAACACTTTAACATCAGTTTAGAGCATAAAATAGGCATTTAAGGACACTAATACTATCAAAACAAAGCCTTAAATGAGTCCAAATCACAGACTCATCAGCACCCCAACTTAAACTTTTGCTTGTCCTCAAACAAAACTAAACATTGCAGTTCAATAATAATTATGTCTACAAATAGTGCTGCATAAGACTCAACATAAATGCACACAACAAGGTTCAAATTACTCATACAATGATTAATTGTGTACTCAAAGTTTCAAACTGTGACTCACCATCATCAAGAGTACTCAAGCTCACAATGCTTGCTTCAAATGCAAGTTCAAGCTCAACAAAGGTGTAACACCCCGGAAACTAGTAGGCGAAACTAGAGCTTGACGTGAGGGTTAAAGTCGGAGATTTGACTTCCCATACTTATAATGAAGGGTTACGATTGAAAATGTCAAGGTAAGACCCCCCAAGGACTAACCAAGGGTCCTTGAAAAGGACCCTAGCAAAACCCCCCTAGAATTTGCCCCAAGGCAATGCACCCACGAGGGACCCATTCCCCGTAGGGGGGTCCACGCCTCATGGATGGCCTTGTGGGTCAAGGGACAAGTTTCATAGTTGCAGACCCCAACCCACGCCCCACCAGTACGGGTCGTGGGTTAGTCCACGCCACGTAGATGGGTGGTCGTGGAAGGGGCCTCGAAACTGCCTTTTGGCGGTTACGTCTAGGGGTACTTTGGGGTTTTCCATTCTTAATTAATATTAAGTGATGTCATTTTAAGACTATTTTAAACACCTATAAAAGGATTTTAGACCCCTAAACTAGCTCATCCAAATCATAATTCCAAAATCCCAAATCAAAATCAACTTTTCCCTAAAAATTCTCTCTAGAACTTCAAGGAGAAGAAGAAGGAAGTATGGGCTAGGTTCTAGGAACAAGATTTTCCTCTCAAATTCATTGGATTTCATCACCAAGGTATGGTAGCTCTTCATAAATGGATAGAATTCATCCATGGAGCCCCTTCAAAACCCTCAATTTCAAAGCTAGAAATCCCAAAAGTTAGGGTTTGACTTCAATCTCATGGATTCCTTTCAAATTCATTTTTAATGATTGAATTATGTTTTATTATGGATAAATTGATGATTTTATATGGTTTTATGTTGAATTCCCCAAGAATCCATGAATTCCTTTATTTTCTCAATTTGGATCTCGAAGTGTGGGTATTGATTGATGCAAGTAGAATATGATAGAATTATGCATGTAGTGAATTAATTACTTGAATTATGATTATATCCATATCTAAAGTAGTGAATTATATATTTGTTGATTGAATATGGTCCTTTAATCCTTGAAGGGAAAAGTATGAAAATTATGCATGATTGAAAGATTTATGTAAATGCTTTAATGATGCCTTGAGAGTGAAGTGTTGTTCATTATGGTTAGGATGTTGTTGTGGGCTGATTGAAAGGTTGATCTCACAGAGTAATGGTTCTAGGGTTGAAATGCTTTTCTCACCTAATTGAATCTAAGAGTGAAGGTGATCATGGATTGTGATAGTTGTTCACGCATGGTCTATAGAGTTATTCTAGTGAATTAACTTGGATTGAGTGTCAAGGACATCTTTCCATAAAACTTGAGTCGAAGTAGAGACTTAATAACTATCTTGTGGGATTTAGGCCTTGCACCGAGTGGATATTTAAATGAGATGGAGGTTCCCACCTAGTTGAGTTCGGCCTTCCAAAATGGGAACTCTCACCTAATAGAATCTGGTTTTCCCAAAGTACGTCTCATGAGATGGAAGCCTTCACCTAGTGGAGTTTGGGTTTCTAGTAGCAATCTTTGTATCCCATAACTACGTGCCCCGTAGGAAAGTTAACGAGTGGATCCAACTAAGCTAACCAACCGGTTCTACCTTAGGCAAGTAGACTAACCCTTGACGGTGTGGGTAACACCGGAAGGGATCAGATGATAGTTCAAATGTTCTCATGTCGATTAAGGCTATATCCCAACTACAACAAGGTTAATAATGAACTATGATATGCTTGAAGAAGCAACTCCTAGAGTTCAAACCTTATAAACTAAGACCTGCTTGGAGAAGTATCTCCTAGAGTTCAAAATAATGATGAACTAAGATGTACTTAAGTAGTATCTCAAAGTGTTCAAGGTAGGTAGTGAGGAACTAAGATATGGTTAACTAAGTACTTCATAGTGTTCAAGAGTTTAAAAGATGACGAACATGAGTGATGACCTAAAAGTGGTACTTAGTATGGGTGAGATTATGGGGTCTCATTCATGCCTGTCACAAATATGCGTTGAGGTTATTCATGAAGTGTTTCTCTAATGTTGTGGTGAGCTTTGTAATAACTTTGTTTATGAGTTTTAAGGCTTAATTGATGATGATGACCTAAAGGGGTTTACTTAGCATGGGTAGGATTTATGGGGTCTTATCCATGCATTGCACAAGTAGACTTTGAGGGTATGTATGGAGTGGTTCTCTTATGCTATGATGATCTATATATAGGCAATGTTTAGGAGCTATGATTTCCAACTATCTCTATGATGATGTTCAAACTTGGCATATAGCATGATTTAAAATGAAATGTCCCTTTCTAGCAGGTTTTCAAGGTTTTTATGCATGACTATCATACTTAGTGCATTTTTGTACTAACCCATACTTTTCTATTATTTTCCCAAGTGTAGGGTCCGGTTCATAAGGCGGTCATCATTTGATTCAAGCTTGGATTCGACTATTCTCCTAGCTTGTGGTGAGTCCTCATGATTTGAGGATGGATGTTTCACTTTGAGTTTCATTTATAGTATTTCCTTTTTGGACTATGTTGTATGGGCTATGTCCCTTGGAACTATTGTAATAAGTGGTTATACTGAGACAAGTCTAGACTTCCGCTTGCTTTTATAAAAGACTTCGATTGTAAAGAAAATTTTTAAACTTTCCGCATCATTTCTATTTTCTTTATGTGATGATATGATAAGTGGCTTGTGTTAGGCCTTTCGGGGTCTAATACGCCATGTTACATCTAGGGTGTACCCTTGGGTCGTGACAAAAGTTATTCAAATGCCCTCACAACAAAGATAATTCCATAATCACACAAAATATCTCTAGAACTGAAAGTCCTGGAATCATATACAACTCTCACACTCACAAAGATGACTACATGCATGAATCCACCCATAGGTTTCCCCTTATTTTCCAATCAACATTCGTTTCAGCTTGGTCAAGATCAAAAAGGTCTTTTTAAGGCTTTTAACGAGTTGAGTCTAACGGTATGGTCATTTAGGCTTAGTGGCTTCTACCTTCATGATGTATAGCCTGAACATCACTTTCCTCCTTTTCTTTAACATTTCAAACATGCTCATAATCAACCCCATTATTCAACTTCATATGAACCACCGGATGCCCCATTTCTTTTGCACTTTTCACTGCTTTATTTCACAAATTTTTCGTTATTTTTCTTTTCTTTCTTCTTTTTCAATCTTTTTTATCTTTTCTTCCTCTTTTATTTTACATGGAGGGGTTCCATCTTTTTCAAATCAATCTATACAAAAAGAAGGATTTTTCACACTCTTGACTTTCCTTCTGTTTTAACCACACCCCCAACTTAGGCTTTTGGCCTAAGTTGACTACTCAAACAAACCGTACTTCATGAAAGTTATGGGTGAATGGCTAAAGAAAGGTCATAATTGCTCAAGTTTCTTCAAAGAAAAAGGGGCAAGGCTAAAAAGGGGACAAGCAAGGTTGGCCACAAAGAGGTATGTAGTCAAATAGGCTCACTCTTCAACTTTTTACCCAAGATGATGTCTATTGCTTGCATCACTTAGTCAACCGTACCAACATGGAAAATTCTAGGTGTCATCATGCACAATGTTCAAGGTAATCTCATCACACCTGATTGATACCAATATCAAAGAAGACTCCACACTATCTAGCTAGCGTGCAATGTTCATCATAAGAGACTTCATCAACAATGGGCTAGTCACAACAAGATGCTAAAAGTTCACATATTGCCTATGTAACTTCGTTTGCCTTATCGTAGCTACACATTCATTTTGTTCAATTAAGATCACCTTTAAGTCATCGGTATTGATCACAATCGACACTCAAATTTGCACAAGAACAACCACATTCACACAAAAAAGAGGTGGAAAAATTTTAAAATTTGGTTCAAAACCATGGGCCACAAGCTAAAAACATCCACAACACAATTCAACGACCAAGATATATATATCAAAACCAAATAAGACCAATATACACAAAAATATCATCAAAACAAAACCAATATTCACAAAACAGTCACAAGAGGTAGGTAAGAAAATACCTCACCCCACAAAACAAAATAAACAGTTGTCCTCAAATGCAACTAAAACAAAAATAGTGTATATAAATAATAGAGAGGGAGGGGAAAGTCATTCTGCCAGGCTAAGCCTGGGGTGAAGTCTGCTTGTCCGTCACTCAATCTGTCGGGGCATCATTGCTCGAGGTCACATCAACCTTAGCTCCACTAGAGCCCATCGTGGATACATCCCTCAAAGAGGCCTGTCTAGTTTTCTCGTACACGACATCCTCTAAGTCAGTCAGGTCCTCATAAATAGCCTCCTCATGCACACAAGGCTTCTCTTCATCAGTCTTGGCCTCAAATTCAGCAGCATCAACATCAGCCCTAATCTAATCTCCGGTAGTAGTCGGAGGAACCTCAGAAAAGGCTGGAACATCTTCACTCTAGTCATCTGGGATCTCCACCATCCCAAATAGTGAAGTAAAGTCCATGGACTTCAGCTGGTCCATATCCTTCCTTAGCCCAATAATATTGGCCTTCAAGGTCGTCACTTCCTCAGTAGCACCCTAGCCTCTCTCACAAACCTCTACTCTCACTGTGAGGGCATCAATAGAAGCCTTGAGAGGCGTCAATGCAGCAGTAATAACTCTCTCAATCATCTAGGGAACCTCGTCCTCTAGCTGGGAAGCACGCACATTAGCAGAATGGGCTAGGTGCCCCATCTTGAGAAGCATGGCCTGGGTGATCAGAGGACGGGAGGCAAAAGTACTAGTAGCAGATCTAGAGGGTGGGGAGGGGGGCTGCAAAAGAACTAGGAGTGATGGACAGAACAAAACTAGAGGTACCTAAAGGCCCCATGGCCGGAGTAGGCATGGCTGCCTCTGTAGGTATTGTATTAACATCAACCTCTGGGAAGTGTCCACCTGAGCTTCTCTCTTTCTATCTGCCTCATCCCATTTGTACTCGGCCTCTATACGCCAGATGTCAGTAGAGGAGGTGGGTGTGATCTCAACATCCCTTTTCTAATCTCAAGGACCATCGGCCCGATGACATAATTATGTGATCAATACCGGGAATAGAAGAGATGTATGGCACTACTTGGCCCTCATGGCCATCTCCTGTTCGTTGATCAACCCCAAATTTAACCGCTTCCAGGCTATAATAGATCCAAGGTAGGCCACCTTTGGGTGGCAGAGAATGGACTCATTCTACGACGACATGATCATGCTGCTGATGAACCCAAACTAGAATCTAGCAACTACATTTAAGTCCTTCTTATCTATAGGCTCTCTAGCCTCAATCCACCTCAGGGTGGTGTCAGAGATTAGGGGAGCTAGCCAACCTTTCAGGTCATCTAGAGTCTTATTAGTGATCATACTCTAGTACTCGTGCACGAAATCTGTAGCCCTCTCAAACACAACGTTGATATCATCGCTGCTGCATCTAACTTTCCTCCCTCGGACCATCACAAAGTCTACCAGCTTGAAGGCACTAGCCTTCTTCTTCCCTCTAGGCAGTAGGTCTCTATAGGTAGCATAGAAATCTAAGACCCATGTGGGAATGTATGGGCCGCAGGGCTTTGTGAAGACATAGAACGTGTGGAACCTGAGGGTGTCCCACATATTTGGATATTTCTCTACTACACCATCTGTGGACATTCTCTTCTCCTCTAAGATGGTCATCTATCCCTCGGCCTTTAACCAATTGAATGACCAGGGAGAAAGACCTTGTAGTGGTGGTGCCAGGACAACCGTGTGTGCTGGAGCTGGAGAAGGAGGAGCCTAAGCTGCCGGGATCCTAAACGGATCATGCATTGCCTTGGAACGAAGCTCTGCTCTCTGGGCTTGCATTAATTGATCGTCCTCAAAGAATGAAGCCTGAGAATCGTAAGACTCTCTCTTACTGCCGCAGTTGTACTACAGTGTCTCAGCTAGGGCGCCTTTCCATTTCCCTTTCCTCCCTTTGGAGGTGGTTTCTTTGCCTTTGTAGTGGAAGCAGTTGCTTCCTCATTTATGGTGATTCAACGTGCCTGATTTCGGGGCGGCATGCCACTATAAGCCATATCTACAAAACAACGAAGAAACACTTAGAACAATTTCCAGTAAAATGCAGAAAATAGGTTGTAGAAAAACTCGCCAAACCATTTGGTAAGTCGCCGAGTTACTTTGGTGAGCCAGATCGGGCTCGTCGAAAGTACCAGCGTAAAAAATTTCAATACTCAAGACAGGTCGGCGATGATCATGGCCATTTGGTAAATCACCGACTCTAATCGGTGAACTTAGAAGTAGTTCGCCAAAATTTATAGTGTATTTTAGGGATTAGGGGCGCAGAAAGGGCGATCAAGAAGGACTTTTGGCGAGCCGCCGAGTGAACTCAGTGAGCTCAGGCATATTACCCAAAGTTACAGAACTAAACTCAACAATTTAATGAAATTAAAGGCAATCTATGGGGTACTTGGCGAACCACCGAACCACTCAGCGAGCTTGACCCAGCTCGCTAAACGGCCCTTCGTGCCAGTTTTCAACCCCATTTTTCAAAATCAATCCGCAGCCCCCGAAATAAAAAATAAACATAAACACTATGCAACTCAATCAAGATCATACTACCCATGCCCTCAGGGTACTCAAACTTTCCCCGATTTGGCCAAAATTGGCCATTTGACGTCTTTTGCCCTTAAGAATGACGTCAAACGCTCCATCATTGGGAAAATTACATCATTTAGCACATTTCATGGTTAGTTAGACTTCACCCAACTAGAACCAACACAATTTTACCGCAACCCAATAATTTAGACTCGATTTTACAAGAAAGAACACAAGAATCGATCAATTTAAGGCAATTAGGCACACATTTAAGCAAATTACAGCAATCCAACACATAAACACAATTAAAACATATTAACCACCAACAATCAACATCAATAAACTATTGTATTTGATTTCACCCACACATTTAATGTACGAGGTTTGGAAAACCAACCTTATTGATGAATTTTTGATCTGTAAAGCTAGGAGGCAATGTTCCACAATTCGAGCAAAGAATTTATGTGATAAAGGAGTAAAAACAATAAAATATGCAAGATCTAAAGTGGGGAGTGAGAGTATGGGGTTAAAAATGGGAGAAGATGAAGGACTTTGAAATTTTAAATCGTTTGGCCCTTAAAACCTTTTAGTTTGTGCTACCGTCGACGGAGTAATTCGTTCTCGCCTAACCACTCAATGATGTGCCATGTGGTGTTTTGGCCCGCCGAGTTTTACAGGACTCCCAGCCATTTGGAGGTTCAAATGGTGGAGACGGTCGGGCTCACTGATCTGTTCGGCGAGTCGCCAACTAAGCTTTTAGCTCGCCGAGTTTTACAAAGTTCTCCTTCAAGCTAGGTGGTTCCAACTGCGGTCCAATTCAGGGTTTGCCGACCTTTTTGGTGAATCGCCTACCGGACTTTTTCTTCGCCAAAATATCCATTTTCCAACACTTCAACTTTTTAATCTGCACATTCAACACCCGTTATTCAAAACAAAACATAAAACATCAAATACTTGGGTTGCCTCCCAAGAAGTGCCTTAGTTAACGTCGTGGTACGACGGGGATACCAAATCAAGCTTAATTTTTGGGATTGGCTGTTGTGTAACTAGGTAACCCCCTTTTTGTCTTGTATTTAATTTGGTCGAGATTTGACCCATTTGCATTTTTAGCTGCTTAATAGATACTGAGGGAGAAGTCACCATCTGATTAAGAGTTGAGAAATCCTCCTTCATCTCTTTCAACATTTTGTCTGACCCTTCAACTTTGTTGGGAATGAATGATAGCATATCTTCTGTAAGGCCACCTTCCAACTCCTTGGGTTTTTGACGCTCATGGGGAGGGACGTACCTGTCCGTATCTAGAATTGGGGAATTCTTCATCAAATTGAGGGAATTCTAGGGGTCTCCATGGATGGAAGATGTCCATGGATGAAGAGCTATCATACCTTGATTACAAAGCCCTCACAAGCTTGAAAATTGGAGACTTGATCTTGCCGTAGCTTCCTCTTCTTCCTTCTTCTAACTTCTACAGAGAGAATATTTGAGAGGATTTTATTTTGGTATTTGAGAGAATGAGGGGTTTTGGGGGTTAAAAAGGTTCATATAGGTGTCCTAGACTTAGTAAAAATGATACCACATTTATTTAATTAAGACAGGAAAAGACCCAATTACCCTAAAAAAACAACTAATTGGTGTCCACCTACTGCCCCAGTCGATGGACCGTGGTCTGACCCACGGCCCGTCCTGCAGAGCCGTGGTTGGCCATCAGGGACTGCCTTTTTCAGGGTCTCATCAACGGACCAGACCATGGATCGTTGTCTGAGCTATGGTCCGTAGGTCAGGCGGTGGATGGCACTTGCAAGTTTTCCCAAAAATGCTTTACTATCACTTTTCGGACACGGGGTGTTATATTAGCCCTCTCACTTAGCCCTATATAGCCTACTAAAATTCCGGGGTGTTACAAGTTTGCACAACTTAGGCAATAATGCAACAAATTGTCAGAGTGCGCAGAGCACTAGTATTTGTCCCTTTGAGGCTTCAAAGATTATTCTAATATACCATTGAGTTGTGATACTATACATTCATTAGATATTGGGAAAATATAGCATTTCAAGAAGTCTGAAAGGTTTTCACCATCTACAAGCACAACTGACAACCTGAATTCATATGCAACGACTACTAAAAATCTAACTTTTTAAAAAATTATGATGAACATGAACGAAAAGAACACTGATTTATTCATTCTGAAGAAATTTTGTGTCTAGCAATAGAAGATCTCCAATTATGTTTTAAAGTAGAAAAAAAAAAGGAGAATGAACCTTAACCTGAAGTAGGCGGACATTGGTAGAATAAATCCTTGAACAACGAAGACCTACATCGAGAAGAATTATTGCAGGCAACAATAAATGAGCTATAACAAAAACATTCTCCATAAACAACTAGATGATTGAAATAAACCTGAAAGGAAATCTGAGAGGCAACCATAAAACTTTTTGCACTGGTTAGCTTAATGTTTTATCACTTAGACATATTTATGATAGAGAAATCATCAACGAACCTTTCCCTACCTTACGAGAAACCTACTTTATCGAAAGAAAATAAAAAGAAGTTTCCAAGTACTGTGACTAATGAATGCAATTCAATGAATAGAACTAAAAGACTACTAGATTATAATGCATTTTAAGTGTGCATGGCTGTTTGCAATTGGCAAATCATATGACATCAACTACATATATTTAATTGCTAATACCATCATGTTATTACTTATTGGCATCGTGCACCAAATTTTCATATCAATGATACCGTGGAAAAGACACCACAAATAGCTCGTTTTCTACTATCTGACTGAACAATCTTATCATTTCACATGTTTTGCAATAGAAATTGCATATAAATCTAGCATGCTAACAATATTTAGCCCAAAAGAAATTCGAAGAGCGATAGAAAAAATTAAATATGTATAAAGGTAACTACTATTCCTTAAAAAAATGCATCTATATACTAGCATGTGGACAGAGTGGCAACTTAAAAAGCAGAACTCTGACACAAACATGCAGTTGCTTCAGTAAGAGAGCTCAAAAGGAGCCATGAGTTGTTGATTTTCAGCCACTTATCCACACAGTCCATCTAGAAGAAATGAGAACAGGGTAACTCCTTCAGCTCATCGTTGTTCATATACTTAGCCAATAAAATGCAACATGCCTGTTAAACCAAAGTTAAAAAGGATTATTCAGATGAACTCGTGGAAGTATGTCATCAAACAATAGAAAATGAAAAAACACTATTAAAAAAATAGTATGACACAAAACAATAGATAATGGAAAACTATTACATAAATCAAAGGTATTGTGACAACAAGATTTTACTAATAGTTTTGTTTTGGAGAAGATTATTGGTCTCTGCATGTTAACGGACGATGTCACTCAGAAATTAAGAACATTCTTAGCCCTTAGGCATATGAAAAGCATACTGACTTTCTACTCATGATAGTATAAACCGCACTAGAACTGGAAAATCAGACTATTTTCTTGTATATAGGTCAGTTCCAAAAATAGTTATCAGTCGACAGTATGGATATGAGAACCGTCCACTACAATAATTTGAAATTGGGGAACAATATTGGTGACAAACCAACTCAAGAAAAACATGTAAACCAAGTAACTCTTGGAGAGTTAAGTACGTGATCAAATTACCTACTATGGCTAGTGAAATACATTAAGGCACTTTTAACCAATGAAAACTCAACTAATAACAAAATATTTTATGCAAGTAGAGGTGTTATGATGTGACAAGAAGATGTACAATTAGTGAACAATTAAAACAATATACAATTAGTGATGTACATACATATGAATTTAATGGGTGATTCAACTTCTTGTGTGAGAATGTAAACAAGTTACATTGAATGAAAACGCATCACCATCTTAACAACTGTGAAATATCTGCAACAACAAATAACCACAGAACTATAGAATATGCATGGAAGTACAGCGGAATATAAGGGTCTATATTCACAAACAAAATGGTACAATTGAAAAAGTCACCAAAATTGCCCCTAAGATACATAATATTGTAAATTGGATAATTGAAATTTACCTTGAAAGTGTGATGTACATTGGGCTGATCATTGCGACAAAAAATGTCACTGGTTGGTTATTTATTATGGGCAACAATTGAGGCACTTCCGCAACCTACAAATGTTTTAGCCCAAAATTCTAAACAAGATAGATGTAATTCAAGAGAAATTTCTGCTGAACAAAAATCTAATCAAGTAAAATGAGAAATCTGCAATATTAGGGTACTATTTACATTTTATACAAGAAAAATGTGTTCTTTTTACAATAATATAACAAAATAAGTAAGTTTTTGAATCTTTAAGAGGAAGATAAGAACTTGAATAAACGTTAGGATGGAGAATGAAAACCCATGTGATGGTGACCAAAATAGATCTGCAAGAAATGGTAGATTATAGTGGAAAAACCTCATAAACATATTAATGTAAGCCCTAAATATCCTCCTCACAAACGAATTGCTAATTTTTTATCCTCCTAAGGTTTCCAGGAAGACACAGAGATATATAGATGAGATGTGATGGCGACCAACAATAATGTGAGTGAAGAAATAATTTTGTTATGGTGTTTGTGAATTTTGCTGGAGATTGGAGGATATGTTGATGAGTTGCTGAATGTGGAAAAGGGAGGGAACCTAGAAATACAAAAAGAAATTGGAGAGAAATCGAGGGAACCAAATTTTTTTTCCTATGGTAGTGCCTATTTCTAGCCATTACACAATTGCCAGTGAATGCGTACATATTACCAAGGGAGTCAATCACTTCTTGGGAGGAGCTCATTGATGCAAATGTATGGTTTTTCCCTCCCTCGAAGATGGTGCAGTTTAGGGATAATATCTACAATTTTAGGCGAGTGGATGGTGAATCCATTTATGAGACATGGTTGAGGTTTCGGAAGTTGCTACTCAAATTTCCAACTCATGGACTCCCAAACAATGTGTTGCTACAATATTTCCACCGGAGCCTCGATTTAGTCAACAAGGGTGTAGCAGACCAGCTGGTTCGAGGAGGAATCATGCACTAACCATTTGATATAGAATCTACCCTTCTTGATGAGATGACAAAAATCAATCGTGCTTGGTACACTAGGGAAGATAGGGTTTCGCCTTTGAACTTCGTGATGGAAAAAGAAGAATTGGAAAAAACCAAGAACAAGATGAAAACATGGCCATGATGATGACCCAAATTGACGACACATGTCATGGAATGTGGTTCGAAGGCTGTGAATATGGTCGGAGTTAGTGGAGTGAATCCTGATGAAGCACATTTTAAGGCCATGTACAATGAAGAAGTACAATCCTTAGCAAATCAGGCAGGAGGTTTCATTCCGAACTATCAAAGACCGGGTGGAAATCAAGGTTGTATCAAAGAGCACTATGATGATTAGAGGGACCGAGATAGGGAATGGCGTGACCGTGGTATAAATTTGAGAGAGCGGGATGGTGACAAAGATCAATATGTACCTCCCCATGAGTGTCAAAATTTAAAAGAGCCAAGGGTTGATCCTCAAATTTTTCACACCGAAGATATGCTTGCTCGCATTCTGAACAATGTGGAAGGATCAGACAAGGTGCTAAAGGAAATGAAAGATGACGTCTCTTCTTTGAACAAAACAGTTATTTCACACTCGGTATCTATTAAGCAGCTGGAATCACAGATGGGTCAATCTCTACTCATTTAAATCCAAGACCAAAAGGAGGTTTACCGAGTGATACCATGGTTAACCCTATGAAGGAAACTTGAAAGTGTGTATTTGTCATTCCACGACGTTAAATAAGGCACTGCTTAGGAGGCAAGCCAATTTTTTTAAAAAAAATTCTTTTGTTTGAATAACGTTATGTGCATTTGGGAAAAAGTTACAATTTGGCCAACTTAGGCACCATTCGACAAATCGCAAAGATGGTTGGGGAGCCAAATATAGGTCGCCTTTTAGACCAACCAAAAGGTTGGAGTTCTGGTAACTTCGGTGGGTAAAAGTACCATTATGTGCATCACTGAATGGGTCGGCAACATAAGTAACCATTGTTGACTGGTGTGCAAACTGAAGGGTCAAAATTCCTCTAACCGTTTTAAATACAAAACTCCCTTTTATTTTGCCTTTTTTTATTGTTGCACTTTTATACTTCCAATTTAGATCATGTTTTGCTTGATATTCTCCAATGGGTGTCATTTATTGGTGGGGATTTGCGTTTGCTTTCTTATTTTCTCGTCTGAATTTTGTGTCTATCTACTTGTGAGGTTGGTGACACAAACTTGAGTTGTTTTCTAGACATTAGTTATACATGCTCATATTATTGTTAGATCTATTACATGATCTTGTGTATTCAGTTGATTTTGAAATGTGGGCTACTATAGTATCTTGTTAAATTTTGTGTTTAGCCCCTATATGTTGAATTCGGTCTTTAAATTACTTGAAATTGTGGGTGTGTGGTTGTAGCATGTTTGGTTTGGTGTGGGGTGAAGTCTGAGTAACCCGAATTGTATCGATCAACTAAATATTCCTAATGATAGAGTGGGTGATGTCAATCTTAAGGGCAAAAGACGTTGATTGGTTGATTTTTGATAAAATGGGGGATGTTTGAGTACCCCGGGTTTTGTAGTGATATGGGCTAGGTGTTAATTTCATAGAATAGCGCTTCGATTTTGTTATTGTAAGTTGTGCAGTGAAAATTGGAAGTCGGGGTAGAAATCTGGGACGAGGGGCAGTTCCGCGAGCTTAGTCGAGCTCGCCGAATGACTCAGCGGTTCACCAAATGTCTCTGAACATGCCATTTTTACCCTGAAAGTTAGTTGTTAGCCTTTGCAACATTCAATGATATGCTTGTGCTCACCGATTTGACTCGACGACTCGTCGAATGTCTATGTGATCGCCCTTTTTTAACCCAAATATTTGTAAATCATTCTGTGATATTCGGTGAGCTACCCTTGGCTGGCTGAATGAATTATGTGTCTCATCGATTGACCTTCGACCTCGCCTACCTATGTTGATTTTTGTGCATTTTTTTGTTTCTTACAACGAGCGCACTAAAGCTCGCTCAATTAGTTTGGCAACTCGTTGAACTAGCCGATGAGTTTTTCTGCAAATTTAAAAGTTGATGTTTCACTGACCTATTTCTAATGCATTGGTTCGATATGTGTTGTTTTGTAGTTATGGCAAGACCTAAAGTTCCTAGAAGAAACCAACCAACCCGAAAGAGAACACGAGGAGTGGTTATTTCTGAAGAGGCTGCCCCGCTACGATCAACATGGACCAAACTTCCTCCAATATGGGGAATAGACATATATAAAGGGAAGGATCCAGCAAAGCTAAGTCCAATTGAGTATAACTCCGACATCATGGGCACCTACGACACCCACCTCACCACTTTAGGATCAGATTCTGAGGATATTTTGGTGTCTAGATCGCCAACCTCTATCTCTGAGCCAGAGGATTACCAAACTCTCTAGAGGATACGAGCTCAGCTGCGCTCCAAAGCGTTGCATGATCTTGCTAGAGTGCCCTGGTACATGCAAGTCTACCTCATTTGATGAATAGATTGAAGGCTGCCGGGTTGCGTACTATATTGGAAGAAAATAGGTTCTCCACTGATGGAGTGGTCGACAAGTATCCATATGTGTGGGACATAATTCAGTTCCACAAATTCGAGTGCTTCACATAGCCTCGAGGCTCATATATGCCTTCTTGGGTTCGAAAGTTCTACACAGAGTATGGGAGGCTGGTCCCCAAGGGGAAGAGGAAAGCCCATTTCTTCGTACAGTTTGATCATGACGTGGTGCGAGGTATAAAGGTTAAGTAGAATAGTTCGAATTTAAATTAGGCGTTGGGGTGCACGATAAATCTCATACACTTCTTGGCAGACAAGAACTAGAAGAAGACCTTAGACGACCTAAAGTGGTGGCTGGCCCCTTTAATTTATGATATTACACCACCATGGATCGAGATGGATCGAGCAAGGGTCCAGATTGAGAAGAAGGACTTGAATATAGTTGCGGGGTACTGGTTCGGCTTTATTAGAAGAACACTAATGTAATCCCAGAATGAGTCCATACTCAAGCATCCGGAGGAAGCTTTGTTAGGTTCTATTATTAACCGCAATAGACTAAATCTTGGGTTTATCAATGAGCAGGAGATGCCATTAGGGCCAAGCAGAGCTAGACATCGCTCCCTTTCTCGGTACAGATCACGGAATTGTGTCGGCGTGCTTGAGTGCCCTTTGTGGTGAAGACTTACTTAGTGAAAATAGATTGATAAAGCACAATTTAGCACAATTATAATATCATATATTATAAAGAAATTCATATTTAAAGATCATAGGCCAGAGCTTCTTGGGTTTAGACCGCTGAACATTATTTGGATGGGCTCGGATCCATTGCACGTTCCATTATGTTGAGATGTGAGGTGCAGGTAATGTTGATAACCCAGGGGTATGTGCTAGGGCCTTTGATAGGAAGTCTAGAACTCGCAAACACTCGTGAAAACCCAGGTCAGTTGGTCCTCTACTTATCCGATCGGAGGTATGGATAATGATGTCACCTTCACAACCTTCTCCCTTTTGTCCCTATGTTTTGGAATAAGGTAATGCAATTTTCAAACTCACTTTATACCTTTCGTGACTCCCACTTCCTCTACTAACATCTAGATGATTGAGACTGAGTACATAAGAGACAAGGCTATGCAGAGGAGAGCAACCCCAGTGGGCACATCCCCGACTATCGACGTGGATATGCTGGAGGTAGATACAACTCCTCCCACTCAGGCCGCAGAGCCTTCAGGTACTCCTAGTACTACTACCACTACTCTTTCTTCATCTGCTACGTCTTCTGTTGCTATAGCCTCCTGCCCCTCTTTGATGCAGGCGATGCTCTACAAGATGGGCCATCTAGCCCAATCTTCTTATCTATGTGCATCTCAGATCGAGGTAGCGGATCCAGCACTAATTGAGCCGACTATTACTTCATGCCTAGCTCTTATTAGAGCTGAGCAGTGAGAACACTGGGAGTTGATCAAGGCATATGGCCTAACCTTGGATGCCCTCACGGTGCGAGTTGGGGCATGTGAGCAGGGAGGTTGCCAGTCTAGTGATGTTAAGGAATTGAGAGACGATGTTGCTCGATTGAGGCGTGATGTGGATGAGCTCAAATCCACTAATTTGACTATGTTGTTCGGCACTGTGGATCTTTTTGAGGTCTGAGTATAGAGATGTAAGTTATTTCTGAGATCCCTCCAGCTACAATGACCGAAGATGATGCAATAATTAATGATGATGCTAAGTCCGACGCTCTCGAGATTGATGAGGAGGATCTTGGGACCCATAATGCGGCCTTGTGTATGATTATCTTGATGATCAAAGGGTGCGATTGTGTAGACGACCATAGAGGCTTCTCTGAGAGGCACCTCGATAATTGGCTCCAATGGAGTGGAGGTTGTTGATGGTGACGAGTCGGGCACTGATGCCTAGATTGAGAGAGCCCCAGATGTGCAACGTTCACCTCAGGTCTAACCTCAATGGGGGATCTTGAGTCTCTTCCTTTTTTACTTTTGAGATAGTTGTCTTATTTTGCATTGAGAACAATGTTAGGTTTTGTTTTGCGGGGTGATGTACCTTTATACCTATTTCCTTGGGTTGTATCTATTTTGTTTTGGATGCTTATGTTTGTGACTGTTGGTTTTTGGTTTAATGTGAATGTTGGTTTTTGATCAAAATTAAAATCCGCTTCTTGATTTTTGTGTTTGTAAATGTGTGGTTGTTCTCTTGCAGATTTGACTATTGGTTGTGATCAATAGTGCTCTTGATTGAACGATATATTTGTGCAATTTTAGTGAGGACAAATTTTAGTTGCATAAGCCATATGTGAACTGTTAGCATCTCATTGTGAATAGCTAACTATTGAAATGAGTCTTCTGATAATCGTTGCATACGAGCTCAATTTGTAGAGTTGATCGATGATTGTGTTGAATGCCGTGTGTGGTGAGATTTTCTTGAAATATGTGCTTGGCGATACCTAGAAATTGCCAAGTTGGTCCAATTGACTAATGTAAGCGAGTGGAAGAGATGATCTTAGGCACAAATTTTGATAGTGAACCAAATTGCTATTATACCTCTTTGTGACCACCTTGTGAGAGTGTGAAACTATCTTGGCACCATTTGAGCCTAACCCTTTGTTTGGAGAAAATATGAACACATTTGATTTCTTTTCTCCCCACCTAAAACCTTCATGAAGCATTGGTCCGTTTGAATTGCCAACTTAGGACAAAAGCCTAAGTTGGGAGTGTGGTGAAAAATGAGAAAAGTCAAGAAGTTTGTGAAAAAATTACCCTTCAAGGATGATGTTGGAAAATATGGAACCCCTACATATAAAAAAAGCACAAGAGAAAAACAAAAGAAGAAAAAGATTAAAAAAGAACGTTCTGATGCAACTTGTGCATGGATAAAATAAAAAGGGTGTCCAATGAGTCATACTTGAAAGAACAAAGGGTGGATTGTGAAAATCAATAAGAGTGAAAGAAAATGAGAAGAAGCAAAATGCAAGCCATGCTTCATGAAGGTAGAAGTCACTAAGAAAAACTGATTATACATTTACCCTTTGACCCGTTAGAAGCCTTGAAAGACCTTAATGATCTTGATTGAGCTGAATGACATGTTGATTGGAAAATACGGGCAAGCCTTTGGGTAGAATCATGCATGTGTTTATCTTTGAGGAAGTGAGACTGGATTTTGATTCCATGATTCTTGAATTTTGAAGAGCTTCGTGTGGTCATGGAATCATTCCTGATGTGAGTGCATTTGAATACTTTTGTTGAGCTTGAATTTGATGATGACTAGTCGCAGTTTAAAACTTGTAGTGCATAATTGAACATTGCATGTGTAGTTTGAACCTTGTATGCATTCATGTTGAGTCTCAAGTAGCACTATTTGTAGACATCTTTGTTGAACTAATTGATCTTGTATTTTACTTGAGGACAAGCAAATGTTTAAGCTGGGGGTGTTGATGAGTCGGGGATTTCGACTCATTTGGGGCTTACTATACAAAGTTTTAGCGTCCTCAATGCCTATTTTATGCTCTAAGTTGATGTTACAATTCTAATCTGCAGCAATGAAGGAAAAACAACAAGGAGAGGACATTACGAGGCAAAAAGGTGCGAAAAAGCTGAAGAAGTTTAAGGGAAGCAAGGATGGTACTTGCCAAAGCCACTCTACGAGTCCCCGAGTGGACCTCCAGCTCGCCCACAGTTACAGTAGGCAAGCCTATGTATAAGATCAACTTTGCGAGCACATTGATGGTTCGGCGACGCATTGAATGCATTGGCGATATCGATCGCCTAAAGTCGCAAAAAAGAGATGGTGGAAGACCAAGCTAAGAAGGCGGTGGAAAGGAGAACTCGGTGTATCGCCGATTAGGTCGGTGATGCCCGACTTACTTCGCCGAGTGATTCTGATGCTAAAATTTTGGGAACTTATAAATGCAATTTTGACTAGAAGAAAAGGAGGTTCCACGTTGTACAGTTCTAGTTTTTTTATCCAAAAATATTCTAAGCATTGTTCTTACACTTTTTGAGTAGAAATTTAGGGTTTGTTTAATTTTGAGCTTCAATTTGAGCTTTTGGAGACTTGTGGATTGTTGCCCAACTTGATGAAAAACATAGTTGGTAACGATTTCTTGTTCTTAATTATGTTTGGCAAAAATTCCTATTCTTGGGGGTGTGATTATGTAGTTGAATGTTTCAATTAGCTTATGGGTGTTAGTATTTACTGATTTAATTGTTGATTTGAAGTGGGTTGCATTAATACTTTGAGTTCTTATTGATGAATTTTAGTTGCGAATAAAACTCTGGTTCAGTTCTCTAAGCTTTCTTGAGAAAGGAGTTTTAGAGTTAAAACTATTAGTTGATGATTGTAGTGATTGTGTTATTGCAGATTTAGCTTGAGAAAGTGGGTCTAAATGCAATCCTACTAATCTATCTTGAAAAAGTTGATTGATTAACGTATTAGGCTATTAAGATGTGTTGTGCTATTGAGGTTTGAAAGAACTTGCTTGATTCGTGATAGTTGATTGAGAAATGACTATTGCACCTAAAGCCTAGCATACTCAGTGAGGTTCAACGATTTTTAGTAAATAATAATCACCCATTTAGCAAAATAGGCATTCAATTTATCACACACCCAAGAAACTCTCTCTACTTGTTTACTCCCGATTATTTGTAGTTGTAAATTGTTCATCCAAATCCCCCCATTTGACATAAATTGTAAAACCATTATCATTTACTATTTTTTGTCTCTAAAATGTGTACATCTACAAATGATTAGAACACCATTTTACTTCATAATCGAATTCTCTACCGTATCACTCCATGTGGGATCGACCCCAACTGTTAGTTGAGTTTATACTTGTTAGCGACCACCTACACTTAGAATCAGGTAAAGTGCAGTTGAGCGTTATCAAAATCTCAAAAGCCCTTACTTGTGTTAATTATTCGTATTGCAATAATTAGAACTACTAGGCAAATTATTCAGACAATCATGCTTCAAAATTCGAATGTTATATCTTTTAGCATATGTATGATGCATTCTCACAGAATTATTCATATTTTGAGCCACAGTTGAATTTTAAGTTTTATATTAGTTGGGAGTAAACTTAGCACCGAGTTGGACTAGGGTTGAAACGACCCCAAAAATGCCCGAAAATGTGCTTTGAAAACACCTATAATTGTAATTTCCATATATCTCAAAATCCGTGCATGATTTCGGAAATTCGACTTCATATTCTTATTCAGGGGGTCAAATTGAGTGGGAAATGGGTCTAACCCGAATTTTAGAGCAACCGTATCAAAATTCGAAAATTGCAAAAAAATGCGATTTGGAGGGTCAACTTTAAAGGGGAATATCTCTTAGCACACAAGGAACTGGAAGGGCCACAACCTATTAAATTAAAGCTCTTTGAGTTAGCTTTCCAACGCACTTGGTTTCACCTCATTCCGAGT
>JAJOOF010019178.1:0-44560 GCA_029582545.1 Solanum lignicaule
ATGTGATACTTGGCTTTGAATAGGGTTATGGGGTTCTATTCTTTGCATTGCACTAGTATTGCTTGGGTTGTCTACATGTTGGGATGATATTATGTTGGTTTGGACTATGATGCTTACTTTGTGTGCATATTGGACGTACTTGGTAAAAAGTATGTTTTGACTAAATGTCCTTTTATGCATAGTAGCCATACTTGGTACGTGTGTTGTACTAACCCATATTTTCTCCCTTTTCACTAAACATTTAGGTTCGGGCCGTTGAGGATTCAAGCTTACTTCTCAAGACACTTGGAGTTGCTTTCCCAAGTTGGTGAGTCATCAAGTCCGAGGACAAGACCCTATGATCTAGCTTCTATAGTTAGTTCTTGGCTTATGTTGAAAGACATTGTTGTACTTTCCTATTTCAAGACATTTTATTGATGTAAGGGCTAAGTCCCATTTTCGATACTTCTATTTCTAGATGGTACATTGTGACGAAGTTAGATTATATTTTTCATTTATAAAGTGAAGTTGAACTTCCAAAGTAAAAGTTTTAAATTTTTCGTGATTTTATTCTATGATACATGCTATGACGAATGCTAAGGGCTTGTATAAGACCTCTTCGAGGTCGAAGACGCTGGTAACGACTAGGGGGTGCTCTCGGGTGGTTACACAACCACTAGGTGAAATCACCATTAAAATACATCTAACCTATCAGCAAGCAAGACCCAACAATAATATCAACACATATTTGCAAAATCACACCCCAAGAATGGGGGGGTTTTAGCCACACATCAAAAAATAATAAAATACACCTAAAATGATACTAAAATCAAATGGGTATAAGAAATTAAACCTTGATTTACGAAAAGGAAGAAGAATGGAGAAGACCCACTTCCAACGTGGGGAAGATGAAATCCTTCTTTCTTCAAGTCTCCCAAAACCCTCTCAAAACTTGGGAAAAAATATCCAAAAAAGTACTATTCTATTCTGGAAATTATAATTAATGTTCGACTCCTTAAAAATTAATAATAAGTTTAGTATTTATAGACTTCAGAAAATAGTGATGGAGGATCTTTCGGTGAGGTTAGTCGGAATCGCCGATTAACTCAGCTATTCGTCCTTTAGTGTAGTTCGTCGCCGTCTTGCACTAGCCTTCAGCATCGTCGTGCTTTGTGTCATTGGGCGGTATAGTACTGCTTCGTGGAACTATTTGGCAAAGCGTCGATTGCTCCTTTCATCGCCTTTTTTATCCTTCTCCTTCAGGGCTTCGCGTACTGGAAAAAAGGGCGGAGTGCGTCCCTTCGGAGAGTCTCCAAGTATGCTTGGCGATACGCAGGCTTCAGCTTCTTCGTTCTTTTTAGCCTTTTTGTTCCTTTTTGCGCCTAAGTGTCCATGCTTCCATCAAAACTTCAAATACCTGAAACTTAAGAGTTTTCAACAGATATTGAGACAAAATAAGCATTTGAGGACACTATTTCTATCAAAATAAAGCCCTAAATGAGTCCAATTTGTGGACCCATCAACATTCTGCTAAGAGTATCAGCCACTACATTGGCCTTACCAGGATGGTAAAGCACATTCATGTCATAGTCCTTGAGTAATTCAAATCATCTCCTTTGACGAAGATTCAACTCTTTCTGGGTGAACACACAATGGATGCTCTTATGATACGTGAACACATAAACATGAACATCATATAATTAATGTCTCCAAATTATTAGGGAATATACTACGGCAGCAATATCGAGGTCATGAGTCGGATAGTTCTTCTCATGGACCTTGAGCTGTCTAGAAGAATAATCTATGACCTGCTGAGCATGAGTCATTAGTCTTGATATATCCACATCCCCTAGAATCATAGCATTTCTGCACTCTGTCTTCACCAAATCAGATACCCCAAATAAGAACTTACTCCTTTGTACCCTTGGATCGGCAACCATGTGTGGAGAATACCTAGAGAGCTGGGTGAACTTCAGCCCATACTCTTGGACCGACATTGAACCTTGCATCAATTTCAGAAATTCTTGTGCCTTAGCTTCTCTCAACTCCCTTGGGAAGAACCTATCGCGCCCCGAGCCTACACCCTGCACGTGGCCGGCACTCGAGAACCATTGCTGGCCCCAAGAAAACCCTTGGCCTGGCTTAATTACTCAGCGGAAAACTTTACTCAAGATAAATACTTTTAAAAGAATAACTGAACTTCTCAGTAAATAACATTAACTGCTAAAGTGGCAACTCAAGTCTCATCTTAACTGAAAAGGAAAGGTAAAGACTCATGAACTAACATCACTAACTCTGTCTATGAAGCCTCTAAACAACTGAGATGGACGTCAGGACAAGACCCACGATATCCTAATGAACTAAAATACTGAAAGCAATAAAAAGGATCCTTGGGAAAGCTAGGAGGCTCACCAACTGACTCTGAGTGCTCAACCTGATCAACGAGGCGCTGGATGTTGATCCTGGTTACCTGCCTCTGCATCAGAAGACGATGCAGGCCAACTGACATTAGTACATTGAATATAGGAGTATGCGAGTTGGAATGCTAAACATAACATAGGCTTGAAAATATTCTGAAAGAAACACTTACCGTGGCTCTTCTCAACTGAACTGAACTGAACTAATTTCAATATAAAGCAGTGTAAATAAATGCAATACAAAGAAAAGCTTTAAAACATGGTTTTCAACTCTATGTATTTAGAAATACAATATTAACTTTGTATATATGCAAAGATACAATATGAACTCTATTTGTATATGAAAATACAAATATCTCTGATGTATATAAAAATACAAAATGCTGTTGTGGGAGTTTCTCTAACCGAAAACTATCACTTAAGAGTTATTGTGATGATACAACATTTTACCTCACGCTACCAGGGACGTCCTATACCTTGCCATGAGTATAGAACCTGAACTACTAAGTGGATCCACTAGTCTATGCTAAAAAGCACTAAATGAATCTTCTAAAAAGTATGACCATTTTCTACCCATGGTGGCTACGTGGTTTATGGGGGCTGTGAGTTGTCTAAACTCTCCCCTATATCGATGTTCAATACTACTTCCATAATATGATACTAGCTCTTATGTTTTAAAAAAACATACTTCTTTCTGTGATTTGAGATAATTGCTCAAAAACTTAGCTCAAAGGCTATCTTAGAAATCAAAGTTTCCTCTCTTGCTTTATTGTGAAAGCATTTACTCACTGAAAGCTAGCCCAAAGACTCTTTACTAAAAAAACTAGCTCAAAGGCTCTTTACTGAAAAACTAACTCAAAGGCTCTTTACTGAAAAACTAGCTCAAAGGCTCTGTACTGGAAAACTAGCTCAAAGGCTCTTTACTGGAAAACTAGCTCAAAGGCTCTTTACTGGAAAACTAGCTCAAAGGCTCTTTAGAAATCAAGGTTTCCTTTTCTTGTTTAAATTTGAAGACATTTCAAACACTTTGGGAATACATAGTCCCCATATACTTTTGAAAAATTAACTTCAATCTCTACTCTTTACTTAACTTAAACTCAAGTCTTAAAAAAAAGTTAAAACGTTTGTAAGAGACTTTTAAAAACTCTATGAACTTCTTTTGCTTTGACTCTTAAGTTCTCTTGACTTGACTCTTAACTGGTCCTTGAATTGAATTATGGATTCAAGGATTGTGATTTGCGATTGGAAAGATCTCATGATGTTTAGGAATGATTTTAGATAGCTAAACATGAGAAAATAATCAAAAATCAATTTTGAGGAGCTGCTCTGCGACGCGGAGGTGATTTAAAAACTTAGGTTGCGAATTAAATATTTTGGCAGAACGCTCCGTGTCCGCTCCACTCCGCTCAATAAATTTTCCCAAATCTGAGGACTAGCTCCGCGATATGGAGATATTGTCAAATTTCGACCGACGAAATTTCTTCTTCGTTTTCCAGCTCTAAACCCTCTAAACTCCATTGGTTCTTTCCCCCAAACACTTAGAATTGTCTATAACCCCAATATACAGATTCTACTCGAAAACACAACTAAAAACGTGAATCAATCTCAAGCAACTTCAACAATACAACCCACAAGGATTAAAATGAACTTTATCAAGAATTCTAGGGATTTAAATTCAAATCAATATACTTTGCTGAAATTGAATCAAGTTTGGTGCGTGGGTGAACTAACTCAATGCTATGTGATCTCACATACCCTGTAGGGATTACCCCCGACGAAATCCACAAGCTAAACTCGACGATCTTGACGAATCTTTCTTCTCTTCTCCTTTCTCCTCTTCTTTTCTCTCTTCTCCAAGCCCTAGAGTATTTTGGTAAAAGCGTAAACTAATATAATTATGTTAAGAATCTGATATATTTCTATTTAGACCCTAACGTAATTACCAAAAACTAAATAAAATAATGGGGAAAGGAAAAGACCAAACTACCCTTTAAAAATCCGAATTGAACTTTCCTTATTCCAACAACC
Organism: Solanum lignicaule; assembly: GCA_029582545.1. Lineage (NCBI taxonomy): Eukaryota > Viridiplantae > Streptophyta > Magnoliopsida > Solanales > Solanaceae > Solanum > Solanum lignicaule. Next base: position 4,425 of record JAJOOF010019178.1, read on the forward strand.
CAACTTCCAAAGGGTATATCTTACTCATACAAACTCGGAATCGCGCAAACTCAGTGGTGTTGGAAAGATAATTCCAAGAACTTTCCTATAATATCTAGAAGTACCTATAACTCATCTTGAGTTAGAAGTTATGGCCGTTTGAAGTTGACTAAAAACTCACTTTTCCTAACTTAAACAATTTTTTAGATTTTCATTATTTCCAAAAATGACTATTTCTAGTTCTTAGCTTCTTCCTAGCTATTTTAAATTGCAAAATGTTACAGAACCTATCCAAAAAAGCTCCAGTAAAACAATCCTATGTCACAGGAGCTACATTCTAACCCTTGTTTTTCTCCCACTACGTGAACCAAATGTGATCTACATCTATGAGTTGATAGGATGCTAACTTAACACTCTTACTACCAGTCACTTGCATTACTCCAAGAATCTTCTTAACCTCATCAATGAAGTTATGTGGGTCATCACCAACCTTCGACCCTAGAAACTCAGGAAGATTCATTCGAACAAAGTCTCGGACCCTAGCTCCACCTCTAGTGTTTGCAGGAGCATGAGCCTACTGATTGTTCTGATTGGCCACACTTTGAGCCAAGAGCTAGATCGCATTTTGAAACTCTGCATTCGTAAACTCATGGTTTGGGACTGGGGGAACTGCGTTAGCATTGCGTGCATTAGCATTCCGTGTGTTAGATCTACGAGGAGGCATGATTTGAAATGCATAACAATGGATTAGAAAGGAGAAGTTGAATCATACCTCACACACGATAAGAATAGCCAAGAAGTGAAGTCTTTGTGGCCTCCCCCTCATAGATGTGGCACTTCACACCCATGAAAGAGACACTACTTAGTGCAGCTTTCAGACATCTTAGGACTCTTGAACGTAATGCTCTAATACCAAGTTTGTCACGCCCTGAGGCTACACCCTTGACTTAACAGGGGACCTTGGATCACTAGTGACCCAAAGCTAACCCTTAGTCTGACATATCATAAGATACTATAAAAGTTACTGGGTAAAACATGTACTATGCGAAAGCTAATACAGTGGATATCTAAAAGGAGGGAAAAACCCAACTAGTCTGAATATATAAAATATACTAAGAATTTAGTGATAACTGAAACAACCACTTAACAACTCAAGCTGAATCTACTACTATGTCTGAAAAGCCTCTAACTGAGTTGAGTTGCTGGGACATGCCCCCTAGCTAACTCTAACAAAACTGAAAACTTAAAGCAAAGACTAAAATGAAAGCATGTTTGTTGTCCTTGGAATATGAGGACTCACCACAGAAACCGCTAAATGTGGACTGAGAATCGATCTAAACATGATCTATATGCTGAGTACTTGAACCTACATCATGAAAGGATGCAGCGCAGACTATGCATCAGTACTTGGAATGTACTGACCATGCAAGATATAGATATACTAAGTTGAACAATAAATAACTGAGCAATGATATAATCTGAGCAGAGATATAGCTACTGAAATATAACTGAAAAGCTAAGCTAATGCAATGACCAAGTACTATCCATCAAGATTACATGTTAAGTTGTATGTTGATATAAATGCTGAAAACTTGGTCAATGCATAAGAGTCTGACTATGTGAGCTACTATTAACCGACATAAACCACGTGAGCTAAATGTAGAGTCCGATGTATTTACCCCATTGCGAGGACCCAATATACCTTACCAAGGGTATAAAGGCATCACTATGGCGTGATCATTAAATCTGATGCGAGGGGACTTATAATCCTACGGGGGCATGTAGTTCTTGGACTATGAGGGTACACTGAACCCTAGTCCAACTCGGTGCTAAGTCTACTCCCAAATGAATATGTATATGACTAAAATGTAACTGAACTACTGAATAGCTCAAAATACTAATATGCTAACTGAAAATGCAACATATATATATTGATAATATCACATTCGAAATCTGAAGCATGATCATCTGTTTAACTGATCTAGCAAGTGTAATTCTTGAACTAAGAGAATCTACACAAACTAGGGTTCTAAGTTTCATACAAGGAATTAAACAATGTTCCCAAGGAGAACATTATATTTAGACTATGAATTATATAGCAGCAGAAATCACAATAAAATTCCCAAGATTTTAAAAACACTAGGTCTAAACAAGCTATGTAGAATCAAGGAACTAATTGAATTCTAGGGACCTAGTGGATGAAAGGAACCCACTAGTGAAATCCCACATACCTGGTGAGGAATCTACGGAGAAATCCTTCAGATTACAGGGCTGAAACTTGAAGAACACTTCTGCTTGTTTTTGAAAGAAACTGGTGCCTCTTTCTTTTCTTTTTGTTCTAATTTGGATGATTTTTGGAGAATGAGGGTTTTGGGTATGTCTGACTAGGTTATTATACTTATTCTGAGTAAAACGACATAGTTTAGGCACCAAACGAGGTAGTTTAAATGCCCCAACGCATAGGGAAAAGACCAAAATTACCCTGACTTAAAAAAAGACAAAGGCTATCCACGGAGGGACCGACAGACCATCATTTGGACTACCAACCATCGATTGTGATCGTGGTCTGCCCAATAGGGCTTCACTAAAACAAGTATAACTTTTTACTCCAAGCTTGGATTTTAGCAAAATTGGTGGAGTTGGAAAGGGAATTAAATTATCTTTAATTCTAAAGTTCATGGGCCACCTAATTCATTTTGTTCTAAAATATATGACCGTTTGAAGTTGATCCAACAACCATTTTCCTCCAATTGGTTGTTGAGCCTCACGTACGGTTTGTAGGTCCAATCACGGACCGTATTGGTCGACCGTGGGTGGGATAATGGACCATGAAATTTTGGACCTTAATGATGGAACCCCACCTACGGTCCGTGGGTGTTCTGTTGGTACTAGCACCAGTTTTCTGAAAACTAGGATTTTCTCCATTTTGAGATCCAAGGTGTTACAAATTTATGGCCTAAGACAGCTTTATATGTGTAAGACATTGGATTTAAGTACCAATGCACTGTATTAATGATATATTGACTATTAAACTAAACAATGTGCTTTTGATAAAAAATAGTCATGAAACCTATTCCATTGAAATCGCTTCATTCCATAAAGTTAATGTGGTAGTAGTGCATAATATGTCTGAAAAAAGAAAAGTTATTGAATCATGCACATGAATATGGAATGAGTTACTAAGTTATTATAATTTGATATATATTCTTAGATGATTGTGTTTCATTAATGGAGAATGAAAACTTTTGATAAATGCTTAAAATACGGATTTGTTTTATTAACTAAATGAGGTGTATGTCCGCCATTCTATGCATGGAAAAGGGCACGACCTTGTCATGGATGTGGTATCACCAAGAATGTTTGTGTGTAGATATGTGTTATAGAAAAGTTCTCTACTTTATCTTCTCGCTAGTATTGGACAAGAATTAGTGCAATTGAGATATATTCTATATTGAATCAAAATTTTACTAATTCCAATACTCAGATTGTGTGGGACATCCTGAGCCAAGAATAATGAGATGAATTATAGAAAATTCAAATGGACATCCATTAAAGAACCTAAATATTCCCTTAAATGGTGAATTTTCGTGTATTACTTGTTATGAAGGCAAGTTAATTGTGAGACCATCATCAATGAAAGTTGGGATTGTGTCCTATGTGTTCTTGAAGTGTATGCATGGCGATATTTGTTGACATATTTACCCACCTACTGAGTTGTTTAGATATTTCATGGTCCTGATATATGTCTTCTATAGATTGTCTCATGTGTGCCTATTGTTATCTTGTAATTTGGTGTTTACAAAATTATTGGCACAAATAATATGTATATGGACATAGATTTATGCTAATCAGATTGAGCTCATTCGCCTTGATAAATAATAATTTCCTATCAATTGTGATTGGATAAACCCAATACTTAAGTGAATGTGATAGTGGGAAATAAATCTTCTCAATACAGATGTGTATTTTATCGTGATGGGATTGCGACTCACCTCCAGAAGAGATTAAGTAATTGAGAAGAAATAAATCTGAAATCTACTTCTAAAGTAGTAGATCTTTAAAATTTACTTCCAAAGAAATAAATCTAAAATTTTCTCATATAATAGTAAATAAGAAATTTAATAAATAAGAAGACACATATCATGGTAAACTTGGAGTTTACTTGTACAAATAATTGTATTAGTTGACATGACAAAATTTGGTCATCCGAAAGATGTGAATATTAAATATTTAACATATATTGAAGAACTGGAAAATTCTTCAAGAATTTTGTTTGTTGCTTGTTCTCATGATATAAGTTTAATGGATCAAATAATGTTGAAACTAAATCCCTAAATTTTGAAAGTATAAAAGGTTAATATGGCATTCACCTGCCATGTGATTTGTTGAATTAGATGCATATATAAGATAATCATATGTGTGTTTATTGCCAGCCTTCAATTTGACATTCGCAAAATTATTTGTGCATGAAATTTGAGTTAAGAGCAAAAGATTTAGAACATGTAATCAAGACAACTCATCTTGATAATATTGAGAAATTTTCAAGTTTATGTGACATTAAATGTCTCAGATAAATAGCAAATCATTGCATAATAGAGTAAAGTTTCATAGTCTGAAAATATAATGTATTACATAATAATGTAATTATATGCATCAGACCAATATTGTATGATCAATTTTTCTCTCAATTGGTTTATGGCTAGGGACCAAATATGTTTCATCTCATAATTTATGTGTAGGATAAAAGGGTTAGAAAACAGAAATCATAATCATGGTCAATGCAAGCTAAACATCTTTAAATCACTTATGAGATACTTTAGAAGTAACATTAGTTAATTATGGTGGGAATTTCACCATGTAACCGACAAAGACCATGTGACCTATAACATGGAATCTAGTTTCTACCCCATACTGATAAGGGGTGCCCTTACTTGTCAAGGTAAGAACCATACATTTGAGCTAAAATGGATCCACTAGCTATGTCACTTTAGACAACCTACGGGCGCACCTAGTTAGGGACACTGATATTGCTACTATAGACCTAACTACTACTAATGGGAGAGCCTCCATGTTAATATCCTCTCGGTGCTAAGAAAAACATCGTCATTTATATTATTCATTTCATTATCCATGGAAAGGCACAATAAAGCAACAAATCCAAGTCTAGTTCATTTAGAATAACTCCTAAATCTTGATTCATCTTAGGTGAGAAAACCTTTCAACCTTATGAATCCTTTTGTGAAAAAACACTTTCACAATCATGTTTTTAGTAGTATGTGAGAAATATTTTTACAACAAACACAACAACATCAATGATTTACACTTAAAGAAACCTTAAATCATTTATATCAATTTCCTAAAATTCAACTTAAAAATATATGACTCCTTCAATTCATGCATAAAAAGATTTAAATCAATCAATTGCATCATAATTGAAAAAAAAACCATGAAGATTGTATAAAAACCCTAACTTTGATTGATAATCTAACTTGTAAAATTGGAGACTTTTTGAACCCTATGGAGGAAAGGACTCCATAGGTGAATACTAACATACTTAAGAAATAAATGCTCACAATAAATGGTGAATTGGAGTTCTTCAAGCCAAATCCTAGATTTCTCTTTCCTTAGATCTTGAAAGGAAATTTGGGGGGGGGGGGGGGATTTAGGAATTTAGGAGAAAAAGGTTTAGAATGGGTGGCTTTTAGGCTCAAAGGGCTTATATAGGTCTTAGGATTAGGATCAAAATGACCTAGTTTAGGCATTAATAAATTAGGGAAAAGACTTAAAAGCCCCTTAAAAAAACGTTGACCCTCTTCACAATTTGAACCTACGGCCCGTAGATCTTTCTACGGACCAAGCTGGTAAGCCTTAGAACTGATCAGCGACCTTAAATTTTAACCAACTTTTGATGGACATAGTCTACGGCTCGTAGACCCATCTACAAACTGTAGACACCCACCGTATAAATCCAACTTAGGCCATACAATATCACTAAGTCTAGGAGCTACCTATGAGACCTATCTACGACTTGTAGATCAATTGGCGGACTGTACTGGTCAATCTTAGAAAGGGTACTGGGACTTGATTTTTCAAAAACTCTACCCTGGTTCTAGGGTTCACTTCCTTCAGCCCGTAGGACGTTGGACCCATAAAACCAGTTCTCAGACAAATTTCTGCTCTACCGCTTTTTATCATTTCAACTTTCCAACTTCCGAGGTATTACAGGACCAAAAAATCAAAATGATAATTATAAGGATGTAATGTGCTCTGGAAGAGCTTATGATGTAACACTTCATGAAACCTCATGATAGGGGTACGTACTTGAAAATAATGAAGTGATAAGATCTCAATAAGTTATGTCCTATTGTAAACTGAAACAAAATGATGACTTATTGATGATATCTTTGATACAATATAGTACAATATTGTAAAATAGTTTAAGGATCTCAAGTATACAGTCCATTAAAGCATGCTAACATAAAAATAACTATCAAGTGAAAAGTGAAATGATGCATCTTGGTAAGCATAAAGCTTATTTGCCTTGCAGTCTAGACACTAGAAGATGTCATACATTCAATATTGGGTGTTTGACACTTGAAATAATTGATATGAAAATAATTTAAAGATTCAAAATGCATGAAGCATAAGCAAGTTACAGAAAAACTTGTTTATAATCCTCCTATACATTAAATCAATCAAGAATCTTTTGTATTGTCATGCAAGTTAATAACTTGAATTGAACTTTTGAAGAGTTCCCAAAAAACAATAAATTATTTACTTAGATAAATTGAAGAGAGAAACTTGAAAAATTCTTTGATCCTGAAGGATGTTAATAAAAGGAGATACTTTGAATCACATTTCGCTAAACCTTTTCTACACACATGAGATCCAAAAGAATGATGATACCCATGTGCAATATATTCGTTCGAGTGATAATATGGCTAATTTTTCACCAAGTCTCTACCAACTACTACTTTCTAGAAGATAGTGCACAAGCTTGAAATGCAAAGATTCAAGTCTTTGGATGGATGTTCTCATTAGGGGGAGTTAATACATGTTGTACTCTTTTTCCCTTATGAGGTTTTTCCCAGTGGTTTTACTTATACGGTTTTTAATGAGACAACTTAGATGCGTATTATGTGTACGTTTTATCCTTCACTAGAGTTTTCTTTTTTAAAAGTTTTTTAGTAAGGTTTTAACGAGGCACATCATCTACTAATCAGACATTCAAGGGGGAGTGTTATATATAGTGAATGTCTATCTTTTAGAGAAAATTTAGGAACCCTAACTTTGGGACTAAGTCAATTTTCCCCTATAAATAGAGGGTTCTCTTCATTGTAAAATCAACCCTTCAAGAGAAATATTAATGAAATGACCCGGTCGGTTATTTTTATAATTTTTTAAATAAAATTATCATTTTACCCCTCCTGGTATGGGCCTAGTTTCATATTTCAGTGAGTTTTGAAATTGGATTTGAGTTTTAAGTCAACAGTTGTGAATTTTGGGAATTCTTGAATTTGAAAGGCTAAAGTTGTTAAAAAGCTATTTTTTGTCCTTTGGAGTTTCGAGTACGAAATCTATTTTTATCTATTCCAGTAGTTCCAAAATGTGGAAATTGTTCTAACAGAGTTTTCGGTTTTCGACTTGAAGTCTTTTCATGGATTTGAGATCCAAAGTTGGAAATTTGTGAAATTTTAGCATTTGAATAGACTTTGGTCAAAATTCAGAGTTCAGATGCTTGAGTTAGAATTTTGAGAGTTCCATTGGATTAGGGGATTATTTTAGTCCTAGGTGAGGTCTTGGTTGAATTATTAGAAGTCCCAAATTCTATTTGGCCTTTTAGGCAGTATGTTCCTTTCTTGTGGATTTCACGAGTTTCAGGTCAAGGAGACATCGGATTCATGTTTTACTTATTTCATTGTGTCTAAAACATTGAGTATAGTCAAATTGTATATATGGTTTGTTTGTACAAGATTCTGAACAAATTCCGAGGGTCATTTTGGAAATATTTTATGCCTTGTGTGGTTTTGGTGTTCAGCTCTGGTGCAGTGTATATTGTTCATTGTGATCACGGGCCAACCCATGCAATTGCGGTTTTCTATGTGTGTTGTGAATCACAACGGTGTGGTTGGCCCTCGGGATCATGTAGCTTTGTTTGAATTGGTCATCACGATTGTAATGTCCCATTTCTTGTGAATTTTCTTTTAATTGTTAAATAACCATTTTACACTTCCCCTTAGAGTTTTCATTCATAGTTGGTGTTTCCGGAGTGGTTGGTGTGGTCCCCGATGCGATCGGGTGTGTTTTTTATGATTTGATTTCTTTTGAGTTGAGAATTCATGATAGGGCTTACATCGGTCAACATTTTGAGTTTCGAGCATCGGAAGGGAATTTCGCCATTTCCATCGCATCTAGAACGTAGAGTTGGAGCTAGTAAAGGTGATTGGTAAAGTTTCTGATGCCTTCAGTTGAGTTTTGGGTGTTTGGGTGAGAAGTTTAGTTTTAAGCCTTAAGAGTGGATGGGAGGGTAATTCTGTCATTTAACCTCTTTTAGGAAATCTCACGATTCCAACCCAACATAACATATCAACAAGCCTTACAAGCGCACACTATCCACAAATCCAAAATAAAACCATAGTATCAAAATAAACCCGCCAAGGGGTTAATACGATCCAAAACATAAACAAAATAAACCGGTAAAAGGAGGCACCCCCAACTAAAAATGCAATTGTGTCCTCACAAAACTACAATCAAAAGAGACTACAAGGGATCCTTGTAATGATCTCACTCAGAATCGGAGGTATTGGGTCTAAAAGTACATCATCAGTATCATCACCGGACTTGCAAAATTTCTGGAGCGTATCAATCATCTTGTTCAAAAATTTGGTCTTCTTCTTTTCATGTTCCTTCATCTACTCATGCCTCCTCTCCATCTACTCATGCCTCCTCTCCATCATTGCCGTCCTTTCCTTATGAATTTTTTGAACATGCATAAAGTGGTCAAGGTGGAAGAAACAGTACCTATAGCCAATGAGCTCTCTCCGAGGCTAATGGGAAGGTGCTGCACTATCTCATGAATATGAGAGTGGATGTGTGCATCAATTTTGTACACAAGTCCGGCTATGTGAACTAAGTGAGAGGGCCATCTCTGAAGTGGCCTGATAGAGGTTGAAATGGCACCCTGGCTAAGTAAAGTGTTGCTCTCTGCGAAAGTACCAAATGTCGGATCATTAACATTAATCTTCCACTTCGTAAGCATATTCCCTGGTTCCCTCTTCTTGAATGAATGAATAGGCTTCTCTGGATATCGCTTGCGATCTCTATCCTGACTGTCTAGACCCGCTTCCTGGTACAAATAAGTGATCAAAGAAGGAAACGGGAGACGTTTTGTACCTTGAATAACCACCTCTTGCATATGTTGCACAATCAGCTTGCCAACATCAACCAGAAGTCCCTCCATGATAAATGGTGAACTCGGTGGAATCTATCTGGGTGTTGTTCTCAATCCACTTTGGCTTATGACTGTTATGAAGATGTCGCACGAACTAATCTTTTCCTTTTTTCCCGTGCCCGTGCAAGGTGAACTTCATTGTCATTATCACGAAGGCATGCAGTGATCCTAATAGGATCTAAGAGTACTTGCTTGGACTAGACGATGACTACAAAGTAAGTCTCAAAGTTATATTCGGTGGCGTTGGCATAGAATTTGTGCACCCATAAGTAATAAGCCTTTATAGTCTCAACTTTGAAGCACAACCAACCGCTTGCCTCTAATCGGCCATATAAACCGAGCATGCACTCTTCCAAGTTATCCAAAAGCATGCCTCTCTCCTTTATGATATTTTTTGTGAGAAAGTGGTCATACAATTGGTGGAAGTTGGCAAACACAAACCACTCATGATAAAAAATCTCATCCCCCAAAATATTTTCTTGAATTTGTTCTTCGACATGGTTGATGTTATCGGCCATGCTTTTTCAAATATAGTACATATACAAGATTTAAACATTTCAAAAGAATGCAAAGGTACGTAAAACATTGTATTATGAAATAATTAGACCAAAGAAATGAGTAAAAAAGATATCGAGGGAGCGGGGACGAAGCTAATGTTTTTAGAAAAGCTGACTGTCAAGAGAATGACTCATCGCAATCGTGAGAGGGATTCACACGATCCCGAGCCTCACCTTTTCAAGCCATCGCAACGCGGGATGAGACATTGCGATCGCGGATTTTTCAAATTGTTAACATCACGATCACGGGATTAGACGTCGTGATCACAAAGAAGAAACTCAGCCAAGATTATTTTTCACTTAGGTATTTCATCCAACAGGTTATGGGCATCCAATTCTCATGCAATTTTCAACAAGTTCAAGCTCTCTATTTCCCCCACCAATCATTTAACACCCATATACTACACTAAACAACAACAAACTCCACAAAAGTAATGTTTTTCAACACCAATCATGATTAAAAAATAAGGGTGAAACTCAATCCTTTGGCAACTACTTACCATTTTCAAACATTAATCAATAAAGTAAAGGAGAAGTCATACCTTGAGTGAAGAACAAATTCTTGAAGGAGATTCTTGCAAAATATGATTCATTGGAGCAATTGATTTTATACAGGGAGAAGTTGTTGGGTCATTTTTAGGGGGTGAATGGTAAACAGAATCTGATTTTTGAACATTTGCCTTTATAAATTCATGCGATTCATCGTGATCACGACATGCAGCCTCGCGATCGCGACCAACAACTATTTTACCTTACACGATTGCGACACATGTCACTCGTAATCACGAGCCTGAGAATTTAACGCATCGCGATCGAGGCCAGAGGCTCTTGCGATTGCGTTGCACAAATGGGTTCCACATTTGCTGAAGCTCATTTGGGCGATGGCAATGGGAAAAGGGCGATTTCTCCCAGTCCCTTAGGCGCACCTGGGCATCCAAAATATGCCCACTCCCCCTTTCCATAGTTGTTTTCACCCCAAACTTCAACCCCAATCAATTTGGTGCATAACCTATTCTAAAATTTAAAACTCAAAATTAAACTAATTTAGATACCGATGGTTTGCCTCCCATCAAGCGCACAATTTAACGTTGCGGTGCGACGCTGTGTACATCACACTTTGTGTTTCCAATTCGATGCTATGAATCATCTCCCCAACTTGAGATCAATTTTACTCCAAAGAACATGGGTAGTACAAGAGAAAAACAAGTGTTTCACCCGATCTCTCCACTTTGAAGACTTGATATTCTTACCCAACTTCGCATCATGCTTTTGTTTTGGATCGTTGGGCAATAGTAAAAGAGTCACTAGGCCACGCGAGCATCGAACTTCATAATTATTGGCCTTCAAGTGAGTCACACTCTCATCTTCACATGAACTAAAGTTGCCAATTATCATCTTTTTTGCTTTTTCTTGCAACTTTAGTAACATGCTACTTATTTGGCTTCTTGGATTATTATTGCTTTGGGTTGGTTGCACAAACTCAAGATATCTTCCATATCCACCTTCACCTCTTCGCTTGGCTCGGTTTCAAACCATTCAACTTCGAACATGAATTGGCTCATCTCATCACACCAAGAAAGTTGCAAGTCGTGAGACTCTTCTTCCCAAAGTAGAACACGTCATAGCATCGAGCTAGTAACACTTCTTTAAGAGTTTCTATCACATCGAAGGATTGGTGTAGGACTTTGTCACCTCAAATGAGCTTGGCATACACGACCCCACAGTGACATGGGTCGCTATAGGGAAACAAATCCCCAAAGATGCAATAATCACAAAAAGCCATAGAAACAAAACAAAACAAAATAAAGGCAACTATTTACAATCTAGATAGGAACAAGTAAACTAGAAATCCTAAATCAATTCAATACACCTAATTGTTCCCTGGCAGCGGTGCCTTTTTTTTTATAACACTCAAATCACTGCTCAAAACCAACCAAAAGAATGAGCGATTGTCAATAAAAATACCTAACTAAGAGTCGGGGATGAATCCCAAAAGGAACAATATAACAACAATTGAAAGGCTAAAAGCTAACTAGATACTAGTTTTAATCCAGACATTCAAATTATACAAGTATCAAATAGAAGGCAATTTTGACAACTACACTTCTAATGGGGCAAAGACGATATCAAGAAGGGGATGTATGTGAATTGGGAAAACTTGAGATTTATTCAACAATCAATTATCCATTGCAATTCAATCCAGAATCAATCACTAATAAGTATGCTAGGTCATCTTCAATTACCCTAATTATCTTCCAATCACAAAGTGTTTTATGGTGATATCTCCTTTCGGTCTCAATCAAACTACTCCAAAATAACCCACTACCTTAACGTAAACACGGTGGTAGTAGGTGCAGAAGGTGTCGGGAGTGCTAAAAGTTTAGCCAAAGGATCATGAACTGCTTTAGAGAGTAGTTCTGATCGCTTCCATTTGAGCAACTCCCCCTTAGTTGATGTATGTACTAGAGTCCTAGACCCCGCAACTTTCTCCCTCTCAGACTTTGATGAGGTAAGGTGAGTGGAGTCTATGCCCATGTTGTTCAATGAACTCAAACTCGAGCTAGAACTTTCCACCACTTTCTTCTTCGCTTTGCCCTTTCCAAAGGAGGTTTAGACCGTGTGGCACGGGGAGGTGTGACCTCCGCTCCAATGACAACTCCTTTGACCTTCTTCCGCGGTGCTAGACCTCTCACTGAAATCTTTGGTCTAGCCATATCTATACCAAAACACAAACAAAACACATGTGATGGCAAAGGGTTAGAAAAATATCATTTTCAAAAAGTTACAGTAAAACTTGTCAAACTGCTCGGCGAGCAATAGAAGCCTCACCAAAAGTAACAGAACAAAACAACAAATAATTCAGCACCAAAAGGCGAGACAAAAGACCATTCGGCTATCAGAGGGAACATCGCCGAATGTTGCAGAAAAAAACAACCATAAAGGAAGTCAGAAAGGTGAGGCTAAAGCTATTCAGTGAGTCGTTGAGTCAACTCGACGAGCCCACATATATCACCGAAAGTTACAAATTAATTCACCAACATTTCAGGTCAAAAAGGCGATAAGGGGTTCAATTGGTGAATCACCGAGTCACTCTGCAAGCTTGACTCAACTCGCCATTTGGCCCAACGTGCCAGATTCCCAACCCAAATTCCAATTCTCAATGCACAACCTACGACAACCAATTTCAATGACAATTTGATGCAATTCAAGCCTACCCAAAATGATTATCAAACCTAGGGTGCTCAAACTTCCCCCCAATTGATCTTGATTCAACCAAACAACGATTTTACCCTTAAGAACGACTTTACCCAATCCCTCATTGCGAAAATTCAAGTTTTTTGGTTGAATTTGGGGTACTCAGAGTTCACCCACAAAAAACCCAACATGCAAACCCGCAATTCACACAATTTAAACGCCAATCTCAAACTAATTTAATCTAAACTAGTTATCGGGCAAGATTGATTTTAATTTAGAATTCAACGAGCGATTAGGCACACAATCTAGGTAAAAAATAGATCTATGAACTACTCACACACATGCTCAACACAAATCATGCAATTTAAAACAAATTCGGGCAACTAAACGCAAATGCAGACACGAGAAACTAAGGCAAAGAGTAGAGGATGGCCAACGCTTCAGATTCTGACCACACGAGGACACCCACAAAAATTGAAGTTAAAACTATGATCTAAAGTTTTATTGTAAGAGTGCAAGAGTCGAAAAGTTCAAAATAAGGAGAGGATTTAAATTTAAAATGGTTGAAAAGTCTTTGACCCTTTAGTTTGCGCATCGATCGGTGAGGTTCATTAACACTGAAATTAACAGAAACTCAGCCATTTAGTTTGTCCAGAGGGCGATCTATATCGGACTCGCCAAGTGGACTTTATCTCGCCATATTCCCTTTTTCTCCAAAATTTGAATCTCAACATGCACATCCAACAAACGTTATTAAAATGATAATAAGTAAACCTTAGGTTGCCTCCCAAGAAATGCTTTATTTGATGTCATGGCCATGTGACCATGCCACATTCTTTGGGTTGACAAAAGTATCACTAAGAAGACCCCCTTTTGGTCTTGGATTTAGGTGAGGTGAGATTTGACCCATTTGAGTCTCAAGCAGCTTTATGGGCAACGAGTGAAAAGTCACCATTTGATTTAGAGAAGAGACATCGTCTTTCATCTCCTTGAGTACCTTGTCCGATCCTTCCACCTTGTTCACGATACAAGTAAGCATATCCTTGGTCTGAAACTTTCGGGATTATCCATGGATTCCTTCAGCTTCGAACATTTATGAGGAGGGACATAGCAATCTTTTTCACCATTTATATCTCTTTAATTTTCACCACAGTCACGCCATTCTCGATCTCGATCTTGATCTTTCCAACCATCATAACGATCTCTATTCCAACCTTGATTCCAGCTCGGCCTATGATAGCTCGGATGAGAACCCCCTGCTTGGTTTGACAATAATTGTACCTCTTCATTGTACATGGTTTCGAATTGGGCATCATTCGAGCTCACTCGACTACTTGCACCAACTGCATTCACAGCCTTGTAACCCCTTCCCATGACATTTTTCATCAATAGGTCCATAAGGGTCATTATCTTGGACATGTTCTCATCACGCTCTTGGTTCTTTTCCAATTGTTCCTTGGTTAGACCATGATTCAAAGGAGAAACTTGATCTTCCCTTATGTACCATGCACGATTAATTTTGGTCATCTTATCAAGCAAAGCCGATGCTATGAAGAATAGTTGTCTCATGATTCCACCCCGAATAAGTTGGTCAGCGACACCCTTGTTGACAGTGTCAAGAGTCCGATAGAAATATTGCAAAAGCACATGGTCCGACAAACCATGATTAGGGCATTTGAGAAGCAACTTTTGAAATCTCAACTATGTTTCATGAATAGGTTCACCCTCAACCCCGTTGATTTTTTGAATGCTATCCCTCTACTTTACCATCTTTGAGGGAGGGAAAAATCTTTTGTAAAACACTTCTCTGAGTTCCTCCCAAAAAGTGATAGATTTCCATAGTAGTTTGGTCAACCACTTTGTTGCCTCCCCCATTAGAGAAAACGAAAACAAACGAAGTCGGATTGACTCTTGAGTAATGTTCTTGAAGGAAAACGATCCAACACACATCCACAAAGTTGTGAATATGATCATGAGTCCTCATGACCAAGTCCCCCAAAGAGACTTTTCATTTGCAATAGCTGCAATACTGTATTGGTCACATGAAACACCGCATTGCCGACAGTTGAAGGCAATCGAATAGTACCGTTACTTCCCAGCTGATCCACATTGACATCATGCAAGATTCTGATGTCATCACTATTCCCAATTTGACTTGAATCATCATTGTTCTCAAGTTGACTTGAATCGCTCCCATTCACACTCATTTCTTCACCTGTTTTAGAGCAATCAACAGGAACACAAGTAAGAAAATTCTACTACAACAAAATTAGTCCACAAGAACACTTCAATAAAATAATTCTAAACACCGCTCCCCAGCAGCGGTGCCATTTTTGATAACGCTCAACTACAGTTCTTCCAATTCAAAGTGTAGGTGGTCGCTAACAAGTATAAACCCAATGATGAGTTGGGGTCGATCCCATGGGGACTGATACGGTTAAGAATTCAATTATGAAGTAAAGACGTGTTCTAATAATTTGTAGGTGTAAGGAAACTATGCAACATAAGCTACATCAATAAATTTTTGTGATCAATATCAATTGGGGGGAATTTAGTAAACAAGGACGAATTAACATGAGGGTTAAACGGTAAGAGAGAAGGCCTTACGAATGTGATTAATCGAATGTCAATTTTGTGTAATGGGTAATTACTAATTGCTCTAAGTTGTTGAATTGTAATGGGTAGGCTAGGCTTTGAATAAGATAGCTATTTCTCTATCAACTATCATCTTTCGAGTGAGTTCTCCCGAACCTCAACAAGCTTCACAATACCAAATAACTCAATTCCTTAATTAACCCACTTTCTCAAGCTGGATCTTAAAGACATAATCAATACAACTATCAATCATTCATTCTACTTTAATACCTCTTTCTCAAGCAAGCATAAAGAGCAAAGCTAGAACCGAATTTGCAACTTCAGTTCATCAAATAAAACATGAACAAACAATTGAACCCTTGTCAAGACAACATTAAATTTAGCAATTAGCAATATCCATTAGCTAATTAAAGCATTCGACTACATGATCACACCCCTAAGGTAAAGGGTCTTAGCCAAACATAGCAAAAAATAAGAAACGTTACCGAATAGATTATACATCCAAATTGTTAACAATCTTCAAATACCCAATGCCAAAATTAAAGCTAGATTCTTGAAACCTCAAATCAGAGATCCAAATCTTCTCCAAAAGTGTTCAACAAATGTGGGAACTTCATTTCTATTTCAAAAAAAATGAATTTATACATTCCTAAAAACTCAGCACAGAGACCACTGGTGAAGTTAGTCGAGATCGCCGATTTACTTGGCGATCCACCTAGTTGCTCTTTTCTCGCCTTTTAAATTTGCTCCTACATCCAATGGTCTTGGATCTTTTGGCAAGCTGGATCATGGTCGCCAATCCATTCATCGTGTCACTGAATCATTATTTGCTTGCCAAGTTGGTTTGGTACATGGGCTACTTCGCTGGAACTTTAGGCAAGCTGGAGGCTCACTCGGTGAGTCGCCGAATGGCTTTTGCGAGCTCCAACTTCTTCTTTTTTTAGAGTTTCCAACTTTTTCACATCATTATGTCCTTTCCTCACTCTTAAGCCTTCATTGTAGCATGCTCCTCCAAGTTTGGTTCCAAAAATTTTGACCACAGTTATCCAATTCCAAGAGAATGAACATGATGAGGCAATCTGGACCCTCAATGACAGTGGCAATTTCTTTTGGTTCTTCAGCTTGGAATCTCATAAGACAAAAGAAATCCACGATCAAAATTAACACCTACACATGGCACAAAAATATTCCTTTCAAAACCTCTTTTCTGTTATGGAGGGCCTTGAGAAATAAACTCCCTACCAATGCCAGAACTATCAGCTTTGGAGGAGAACCAGTCAAGTGTTCTTGTTGTACTAATCCAGGCTGGGATGACAATGAACATATATTTGTGACATGGCATTTTGCTAATTATATTTGGTCCCAATTTTTTGCTCTCCTAAGTACTGTTCACAAACCTGTTCATCTGAAGAATCTCCTGATGAGATGGTGGAGTTTGGATCAAAAAAATGAGGTTCATAAGCTCATTTTACAGGCCCTTCACATCATAGTGTGTTGGAACCTTTGGAAGAATAGGTGCTCAGCCAAGTATGGAGTCAAATCTTCCAGCATAACTAGAGTCAAGTACTTAATTTTTAAAGAGACCAACCATCTTCTCAAAGCAGTCTACCCCTACATACAGTGGCCTAACTGTTACTCTAAACTGCTGGAAAAAATTGAAGGATGCTGCCAGGAAGTTTATGTCAAGGAAATAAAGTGGTTGAACCTCGAAATGCAATCTTCAAGTTGAATATAGATGGTAGTGCTATTAAGAATCCTGGAAAAATTAGAGGAGTGGGTATACTGAGGGATTCAGCTGGAGATATGGTTTATGCATTTGCTATCCCATTAGGTATTGGTACTAACAATCTAGCTGAAAATCTAGCAGCATCTCATGGAATTCACTGGTGCCTACAACATGGATACAAAAGGATCAGCCTAGAAGTTTACTCAGAATTGCTCACAAAATGGCTCACTCATGCTGTTAAACCTCCCTGGAATCTGCAGTAACATATCAGTAACCTTTTCACCCTCATCAATCAACTGGAACTTTTCCAATGCAAGCATATAGAGAGAGAGAGAAGCAAACAGTACAGCTGATTTCATTTCAAAACAAAGTCACAAATCAGATATCATCCACCACTACTATATTCACCATCAGCTCCCTATTGCAGCTACAGGAAGGTACTTACTGGAGAAAATGGGAATATTAAATTTTAGAAGGAAGAAGCTCAGAAGAATAACACAGCCTCCTTGAATTTGTTTTTCTTTCTAATATAAAGTTCTCTATATCTTTAGGTTGTCTTAACCTCTTCATCTAAGCTATATCTTCTGAGATATAGCTTCTTTGAATAGGATTTAGCTTTATTTTCTTCTTACTTTGTAAGGGGAGAGTCTCCGTTATTTATGTTTCCTAGTTTCATTGTATCAAGAGGAGTCCTCTCTTCTAGGTGCTTAGTTATTAGTTTTCATTTTCTATAATGGAGATGAGCTGACTATCCTTAGTAGGAAGCTTGACTAAGGAACCAACATAGGATTGGAGGTAAGGTTTATGTCCCCCTCCTTGTATTTTGTTATTTTGTTTATTTATGCTAAGGCCTGGGGGTGTTGCTAAGCCCTTGATCACCCCTCCCCCAAGGGTCATTAAAATAATATTAAAAAAAGATATTAACCTCAGTTATGAGAACAAAATAGGCATTGAGGACACTAAATCATTGAATAACAAGCCCTAAATAAGTCAAAATTCTCGACTCATCAGATATTAACTCTTAAAGTCTTCATTAATCCCTGAGAGATCCTTCATGTACTAATCACATATCTTAAATTACTTTTGAAATTAAGGAAAATTTAAGAGGAAGGTTCAAGAGGTCCTTTTTGAGTCATTTTAAGAAGTCTTTCGCAGTTAACTATAGATTTGAACTAAGACATAATAAAATAAATATAACAATGAGATGGGTTGAATTCATGATTGTAAAATTAATATGAGGGAGCTAAGTATTGCATTGAGGTCCTTGAGTTGATTTGTTCATGTCTATAGTTCAGCACGAACCCTGTGAATTGAGTATTCTTGAGATAAGTAAGATCGTTGAGTTCTGAGTTCTTGAGTTCTGAGTATTGAGTCCCTATATTGTCATTGAGATCCTTGAGTTTCTTCGTTTATGTCTATATTTCAACATGAACTCTATGTTGAATTATAAATCTTGAGAATCCTTTAAAGCCAATATTTGTGTTTTAAACTAAGATTTTGAGGAAAGTTTAAAGAGACATTTTTTAGTAAAGTTTAAAGGAACTAAGTATTACCAAGTGTAGCATTTTTACATTAACAGAAGAGAAACTTCAAATTATAAAATGAGTGTATGAGTTCAAAGATATTTCAGAGCAGCTACCTCTTTTAAGAGGATAGTTTGAGTAATTATCTCAAACTAGAAAAAGAGTGTGTTTTAATACATTTGAGCATGAGTATATATTATTAGGAGTAGTATTGAGCACCGATATAGGGATTAGTTCAGACAAC
The DNA here is from genome assembly GCA_029582545.1 of Solanum lignicaule. Classification (NCBI taxonomy): domain Eukaryota; kingdom Viridiplantae; phylum Streptophyta; class Magnoliopsida; order Solanales; family Solanaceae; genus Solanum; species Solanum lignicaule. The sequence continues at coordinate 23,695 of JAJOOF010019178.1, forward strand.
TCACATTCCTCACAAACCATGTAGCCAACATGGGTAAAGGATCATACTTTTTAGATGAATCCTTAGTGCCTTCCGGTATTACTGAGTGGATCCACTTAGTTGAGGTGTTCTATACCCCGGCAAGGTATAGGACAGTTCTAGCAGCGTGGGCGAGATGTTGTATCATCACACAACTCATAATGATGGTTATCGGTTAGAGAATCTCTCAACTAAGAGTAAATAATATGTTATTGTATTTTTATCCATTTTGAGTTGATATCTACTATTTTAAAAGCTTTAATATATCATCCCTTATTATTTCTTTCTTATTAGAGTTGAGTTGAGGTGAGTATTATCCTGCCATGTTACTAGTTTAGCTATATATGTTTCAGATTTCCCTTACATGCTCGTACATTCAATGTACTAACTTTATTCAACATGAATCATATAATGATGCATATACAGCTGTTCAGGATAATCAACACGAGCTTTGTTGAGATCATTAGATGTTCTCGTTAGCATTGATGAGCCTTCTTATATTCTGGAAGACTTCACATTTACCTTCTAGTTAGTAGTTTTGAGGTGGCGTGGGTCTTGTACCATTATCCTTATGTAATAGTAGAGGCTTCATAGATAGAAAGAGTCGAGGAGTCTCTCAGTACCTCTTGTCTTTAAAGATGTTTTGCAAACTAATATGACTATTGTAATGAGTACTTTTTGACATTTGAGTTGAGTTTTATTTTCAGAATAAATTTTGTTTTATAGCCTATTTTTCTTGAGTTAGTTTTCCGCTTGTAGTCAGTCAGGATGACGGTTTGCTTGGGGATCAACAATGGTTCTCGAGTGCCGGCCATGTCCAGGGTGTAGGCTTGGGTCGTGACATGTTTCTTCTGGGCTTATGATATGTACTTGTTTTGGAGTTTGACATTATGGTTTTGTATGAGTTTCTTTGGATGTATTGGTTGTTTGGTTCTGTTTTTTCTTGCTGGTTGTGGATTCTATCTTACTTGTTCTGTATATTTAACTTAATTTTGCCTCCGCTTTCCCTTGCCATGTTAGTTCATCAGGCTCCTTATTTATATTTGATATTTCTGAGCTCGGTCAACCTATGATTGTAAAACCTCGGGTCTCAAAATGAAGAAAATTCTAGTTTTCAAAAAAGTTGGTGCCAGTACCAACGGAACCACCCACGGACCGTAGATAGGACTATGAACCGTGGGTGGGGTTTCGTCGTTAAGGTCAAAATCCTTATAGTCTCGAATCCCACTCACAGTCGACCAGTATGGTTTGTGGTTGGACCTACGAACAGTAGGTGGGGTCAGTAGCCAGTTAGAGGGAAATTTCTAATGGGTCAACTTCAAATGGTCATAACCCTTAGCACAAAATTAATTAGGTGGACAATGACCTACCAAATGATAAATAATTGAATCTTCTTTCCAATGCCACCAAGTTTGCTAAAATCTGATATCCGAGTAAAAAGTTATGCTCATTTTAATGAATCCCTGTCGGGCAAACTTGACTGACGACTCCACCTAGAGTTGGTAGGTCGACCTACGGCCGGTAGGTCCCTCTATAGGTGGCCTTCGGCAGCTTTTAAGTTAGGGTGATTTGGGTCTTTTTCCCATGCGTTGGCCACTTAAACTTCGTCGTTTTATGCCTAAACTATGTCGTTTTACTCAGTCTAAGCCTAATAAATTAGTCAGACTTACCCAGAATCCTCATTCGCCGAAAATCACCCAAACTTTGAGTGAAAAGAAGAGGAAAAGTCGACCAAAACTCCCAAGAACAAGCAGCAATGTTCTTCAAAGTTTTAGCCCCGAAATTAAAGGATTTCTCCATAGATTTTGTCACCAGTTATGTGGGATTTCACTAATGGGTTCCTTTCATCTACTAGGTCTCTAGAATTTTGTCAGATTCTTGATTCCCTTTATCTTGTTTAGAACTAGGGTTTCTAGAACATTAGAAAATTGTTGTGATTTAGCTATTATAGTGTCCTTAATCAGATTATCATGTTTTCGTAACATTGTTTCTTAGTTCCTTGCATGAAACTCAAAACCCTAGTTGTGTAGATTCTTTTAGTTCATTAATTACGCTTACTAGGTCAGTTTAAACAGATATACATGTTCCAATTAAGAATGTTTCATTGTCATTATTTAAATGTTGCATTCTCAGATTTGCATGTCAGAACATTGAGCTATCTAGTATTTCAGTTGGGAGTAGGTCTAGACCGAGTTGGACTAGGGTTCATGTTACGACTTGGAAAACTAGTAGGTGAAACTAGAGCCTTACGTGAGAGTTTTTGAGTTTGATGTGAGGTTTGATGTTGTAAAATGGTTTCCCGAGCTTAGGTTGAGGGGTTTAGTGGTTAAGCAGCAAGGTACGACCCCCCAAGGACCAACCAAGGGTCCCTGAGGAGGACCCTAAAGCCTAACCATCAAGAACCCAAAATTTGCCAAAAGCTACTAAAAGGGGTGAGACCTACGGGGCGTAGGTACATCCACTCCTCGTGGGGGTGCTTCGTAGGTTAAGACCTCAATGTTATGCTACAGAACACCCACCCACGCCCTGCAGGACGGGCGTAGAAGCACTCATGATCCGTGGGTCATGGGGCGTGAGTCATGCCTGTGTTGTTGCCTAGTCTCGGTAAAATGAAGGGTAAGTTGGTAAATTCCTAGGTTAGTTATATTGAAGTAAAGTCGGTTTATATTGTTTATTTAGACTTATATAAGGGTTTTTCATCTATTAATTAACCCTTACACTTCATAAATCACAACTACCCCAAATAATAACCACCTTTACTCCCAAAGTTTTCTCCCAAGAACTCCATTGAAGAAGGTCAAGTTAGAGCTTGAAGAAGGGAGCTTTATCTCACGATTTTGATAGTATTTCTTCATCTAAGGTATGGTAGTGTTGATTCATGGAAATATTTCTTACATAAAGCCCTCAAACTTTTAATTTCAAAGAAGCAAATTCTCCAAAACCAGGGTTTTCATTCTAAGTCATGGATTCTTTCTCAAAATGTTTTCAATGGTTTAATTATCATATATTAAGATTTAATTTCTGGTTTATGGTGGTTTTAAAATAAAAATCCCCCATGAATCCATGATTTCCCCATTACCCTAATTTTTATGACTATGTGATGTGGGTGAATTGTAGTAAGATGAATACTATGCAATTGTTCTTGTAATGGTTTAGTTACTTGAATTATGTCATTATTCATGCCTAGATTGTAGTAATTCTAGGTGTGTTGGTAAATTATGATTCATGGCCTTGAAGGGAAAATTATGAAGATTGATGTATAATCATGATGCTTATGTATATGCTTTGTGATTTCAATGAATTGGTAGGCTCATCCTCTTCTTGTGTAACTAAAGTATCTTGACTTAATGAACCTTGAATCGGTAGACCTAATGGTGGTAGCCCTTTCATAAATGATTAATGAAGTATTCTAAGGCTTTGTCTTGAATCGGTAGACCTAATGGTGGTAGCCCTTTTATGATGAGTCTATGAACTACTATAATGACGAACCTTGAATTGGTAGACCTAATGGTGGTTGCTCATGAGGATTCAATGAGCTATCCTAATGATGTACCTTGAATCGGTAGACCTAATGGTGGTAGCCCTTTCATGTGTGTAATAATGTACTTTGGGTCGGTAGACCTAATGGTGGTAGCCCTCTCAAGTATAATAATGTTAATGAGAATGAACTACTCTATGGGAATTTAAAGCTTAACACCGAGTGGATATTGTAAGGTGGAAGCTCTCCCCATGTTAGGCAGGGTTTCTATGAACACCTTCCTTATCCTATAACTATGTGCCCACATAGGTTATAGCTAGTGGATCCACCTAATCTAAATTACCAGTTCTACCTTAGGCAAGTAGACCAACTTTTTTTGGTGTGTGGCATGACACCGGATTCCATGGTTTTCTCACATGGTCTATGTCGGTTAGGGCTTATTCCCATCACGTGAGTTACGTGCTATGGTTACTCAAGAGGTTCTATGTAGTGTGGGTGGTAGTCTGGGATTCCATAAATACATTGCACGAGTAGGATTTAAGAGTGGCTGTGGTGTGTTTCTCAAATGTCATAATGTCTAAATGAAATGGATGTGCTTATAATGATGCTAATGAGAATGTTGATATGAAGGCCAAATGTAAAGATGAATGCTTAACTTGGATTGTTTCCATGAGTCGCTTTCCTTGTCATGACTTGTTAAATGAGAATGTTCCTTGTCTATGAGTATTAACTAAAGATTAGAATGAAGAATGGTAAGTATGTTTATGGTGTCCTCAAAGTGGTATTTAGTATGTGTGGTATTATCGAATGGCATTCATACATTACACAAGTATAACTTAGGGTTTTCAAAGATGATGGTTCTAATGTGTTATAATGACTTACATGATGAATATGCTTATGTCTTATGTCTTTATACTAAAAGTACATATTGATTCTAAAACTTGTCAAGTGCATGGTTTTCAATAAAAATGTCTCTTTTTAGCATGATTTTTGCATGGCTATCATACTTAGTACATTTTTATGCTAACCCATATTTCTTCTACATTTTTCACAAAGTGTAGGGTTTGGACTTGACTTCTATTCTTGGAAGATAGGTTTCTAAGGAGCAAGGAGTTGAAGATTTGGTGAGTCCTCATAGCTTCGAGGACAAACCCACTACTTCCTTTATGTCTTTTACTTTATGTTTAGAGCTTTTGTATGGGCAGCACCCCAAAGGTTGTTAATTCAGGTTTAGTTTAGATGGTTTGAGAAAAAAGTGTAGTAAAAACTTGTGCTCATGTTTATAAAAGACTTCGATTGTATGGATACAAATTTTAATTTCCGTACCATATTCGTATGTCTTATGTTATGAATGTTATGAGGCTCTTTGGAGTCTTGTACGCCGTGTTACGTTTGGGGTGTAGGCTTGGGTCATGATAGTTCAGCGTACCCTCATAGTCCCAGAACTACATGCCCCCATAAGTTTATCAATCCCCTCTATTGGGTATCAGCTTCAGTGATCACGCCATTCACACGTTTATACCCCTGGCAAGGTATATTGGGTCCTCTCAATGGGGCGTATACATTGGACTCCACATTTAGCTCACATGGTTTTATGTCTGTTAATAGTAGCTCCCACAGTCAGACTTCAGTGCATTTGACCAGGTCTTCAGTTCTATTTCAGCATTCAGTCTCAGTGTGTCATGTTCAGGATTAGTACTTGGTCAATGCATTTAGCTCAGCCATAAGTATATTTCAGTATTTACATTCAGTTCATATTATGTTATTGCTCAGTATGCTTTGTTCAGTTATTTATTTTATTCAGCTATACTTTATATCATGCATGCTCAGTACTTGGAATTGACGCATACTCTGCGCTACATAATTTCATGATGTAGGTTCAGGTACTCAATATCCAGATCACGCATAGATCGGTTCCCGATCCCTATTCAGCAGCATTAGTCGTGAGTCCTCATACTTCGAGGACAATAGACATGTTTTTTTTCAGATTCAAATTTTCATTTCGGTTTTCAAATTTGCTAGGGTTAGCTAAGGGCATGTCCCAACAAATCTAGTCAATTAGAGGCTTTTTCATAGAGAGCATTAGATTCAGCTTTAGCTTTTGAGTGATTGTTTAGTATCATTAAACCCATAGTACTTTATATATATTCATATCAGTTTTGGGTATTCTCCACTTTAAGTTATCTACTGTTTTCAGGTTCTGAATAGTATATTTTATTTAGTTGTTTAGTATGCTTATGATATGTCAGTTTCAGGGTCAGCTTGGGGTCACTCGTGATCCTAGGTCCTGTGTTTACGTCAAAGGGGTAACCTCGGGGTGTGACAAACTTGGTATCAGAGCATTATCTAAGGATTTCTCCATAGATTTCATCACCATGTATGTGGGATTTCACTAGTGGGTTCCTTAATCTTGATTCCCTTTATCTTGTTTAGACCTAGGGTTTCTAGAACTTTAGAAAATTGTTGTGATTTAGATTTTATAGTGTCCTTAATCAGATTATCATGTTTTCGTAACATTGTTGCTTAGTTCCTTGCATGAAACTCGGAACCCTAGTTGTGTATATTCTTTTAGTTCATAAATTACACTTGCTAAGTCAGTTTAAACAGATATACATGCTCCAGTTAAGAATGTTTCATTCTCAGTATTTAAATGTTGCATTCTCATATTTGCATGTCAGAATATTGAGCTATCTAGTATTTTAGTTTTGTTGTATCATACACATTCCAGTTAGGAGTAGGCTTCTATGGTTCAACGTACCCTCATAGTCCCAGAACTACGTGCCCCCGTAGGTTTATCAGTCCCCTCTGTTGGGCATCAACTTTAGTGATCACGTCATTCATACCTTTATACCCCTGGCAAGGTATATTGGGTCCTCTCGATGGGGAGTATACATTGGACTCCACGTTTAGCTACGTGGTTTTATGTCGGTTAATAGTAGCTTCCACAGTCAGAATTCAGTGCATTTGACCAAGTCTTCAGTTATATTTCAGCATTAAGTCTCAGTAAGTCATGTTTAGGATTAGTACTTGGTCATTGCATTTAGCTTAGCCTTCAATATATTTTAGCATTTATATTCAGTTCGGATTATGTTATTGCTCAGTATGCTTTGTTGAGTTATCTTTTTTATTTATCTATACTCTATATCATGCATGCTCAGTACATTCCAAGCACTGACGCATACTCTGCGCTACATCCTTTCATGATGTAGGTTCAGGTACTCAGCATCCAGATCACGCATAGATCGGTTCTCGATCTATATTCAGCAGCTTCAGTGGTGAGTGCTCATACTTCGAGGAAAATAGACATGTTTTTTTTTCAGATTCAGTCTTTCATTTCAGTTTTCAGTTTTGCTAGGGTTAGTTGGGGGCATGTCCCAGCAACTCTAGTCAGTGAAAGGTTTTTCCAGACATAGTATTAGATTCAGCTTTAGCTTTTGAGTGATTGTTCAGTATCACTAAACTTATGCTACTTTATATATATTCAGATCAGGTTTGGGTAATCCCCACTTTAAGTTGTCTATTATGCTTATGATATGCCAGCTTCAGGGTTTCCTTAGGGTCACTCGTGATCCTAGGTCCCGTGTTTACGTCAAGGGGGTAGCCTCGGGGAGTGACAATGATGTCTATTGGGTAACCCGTGTTTAGTACAAATGTCATACTTCTACATTTTGCTGATGCAGCTCCCTGTTCGAGCCACCCTCACTAGTCAGCGTCTAGATCTCTAGTGGTCATCCCAGACTTGGATTGTGGTGCGCTACTGGCATTCAAAGACTTGTTGCCCTCCTCCTTTTGTACTGACTTTCATTTTTTATTTTGGATTAGTCAGCTCTCTATATATATTTATGACCTTTTGTTTGTAGTAGCTCCTATATTGGCATCTTGTGTTAGTTTGTCCTTGGGTCACTTTTGGGCCTATTTTGTACATTTGGTATCGTATTACAAATATATATATATATATATGATATGGCCCTTTTTTCTATATATTAATCATTTCTTTCCGCTTAAATATTTATGTTCTATATATTTTGTGTCTCCACTTTGAGTGTTCTTCGGTTAGGCTTGTCCACTAGGTGGGTTATAGTGGACGCCATCATGGCCCAACTTTGGGTCATGAAAGTTTGTCTGCTGGCCGAGCTAATCATGCACATACCAGAGCTTAACTTAGAATTTTAAGCCTTGCATTCCTCCCACTCAATGCTGCCATGCTAATGTACAAATTCGTGTCATTCCCTTATCTCACGTTGGTATCAATGCCCATTGCTTTGCTGCCTTAAATTTGTCGGTCATCTTTCCCTTGTCATTTCTTTGAATACCAATGGCATGCCCTCACGACATTGTTAAGCCTTCACCTTGTCAAGTCCTCACCAAGTTATCTTGCCTTCAATTCCTTGGTCCTCACTTGCCACTTCGAAATCAGCCCTTGGTTCCATTGCGCACACCTTAGCTTTGTCAACAGTCCATCGCGAACTTAGCCTTGCATGTTTGTTTCCTTAGCTTATTCAAGTGACAAGGTCAACATGTATTAAAACCTTACCACTGCTGACATCTAACTGAGTCATAAGATCAGGGGTCTATCAGACATTGTAAGGTGGTTGATCTGTGAACACTAATTAGTTCCCTGATTTAACCCTCTTCGGCAGCCATCGCTTATGTCGACTTCAGCCTTCCCAACACTTAGCCAAATTTAGGACAATTTTGGTTTAACTCAAATTTAGGCAGCAATCCTTTAGGAATTAGGATTAACAATGTAAGCAACATTATAATAGAGCCAACGAAATATAGGAATGAAGACTACATAAGAAGTTTACAGAAACATAATTTCCAACTTGTATTTTAAAATTGAATATAAGAACACTCTCAATTCGTACCAACCTTGGAAATATAAGATCACCCTAGACCTTATACTTAGATTTTGCACTCTATTTTAGTATTCTCTAGTACTTAGAACACACAATCCCTTTTTTTGACACTAAGGCAGCCTGCACATTTATAAATCATGTGACTACCAATCTGCCGGCAAATGTCTTACAAGGATAGAAACACTTTGTTTCCGTAGCTTGATCATGTCCTATGCAGTTGACAACTGACAACTGCTTGGGATATTCAAACTAATTCAAACAAGGCACCAAAAACCAGCCTTAGCCAAAATAAGACAATGCTGCACTTTTTGTAACCGCAAGTCATTTTCCTGGCATGTGTTGTGAATCTGCCGGGCAGATTTTCCTTAGTTGGTCTGCTGGCCGAGCTGCTCATGCACATACCAAAGCTTAACTTAGACTTTTCAGCCTTGCATTTGTCCCACTCAATGGTGCAATGCTAATGTAAAAATTCGTGTCATTCTTTTATCTCACGTTGGCTTCAATGCCCATTGCTTTACTGCCGTAACTTTGCCGGTCATTTTTCCCTTGTCATTTCTTTGAAAATAAATGTCATGCCCTCACGACATTGTTAAGCCTTCACCTTGTCAAGTCCTCACCAAGTTGTCTTGCCTTTTTGTCCTTGGTCCTCACTTGCCACTTTGGAATCAGTCCTCGGTGACATTGCGCGCACCTTAGCTTTGTCAACAGTCCGTCGCCAACTTAGCCTTGCATGTTTGTTTCCTTGGCTTATGCAAGTGACAAGGTCAACATGCTTTAAAACCTTTACACTACTGCCATCTAACTGAATCGTTAGATCATGGGTCTAGCAGAACACCCCCACCAGTTTCATTTGGTGCCCTCGCCGAAATAAATTGAGATAGAGCAGCCTTCTTTTTGGATAACAAAACAATTAAAGTATTAACATACGCCATTGGGTCTTCTTCTGGTTCCACATCATCTGTCTCACCTAGTAAACAATTCACAATTTTTTCCCGCATTGGACTGTTCCTTGCCATGTGTGGTCCATCACAAATAAAACAGTCATCAAACTTAGCTTTTTCTTTGCCTTTGGACGATCCAGCCTCCTCTTTTTCTTTCTTCTTGGTCCTGTCCTCAATATTTTAATCTTTTTTCTTTTTCTTCCGATCCTTCATTTTGTCTTTTCACTTAGACTTAGAAGAAATAGAAGAATTTTCACCATCATCTCGTCCTAAACGAAAATCTGCCAATGCATCTGCCGCTGCAATTGCACTAGGAAGATCTTTAATGTTCTGCCTTCATTGTTCATTTTGTGCCTACTTCTGTAATCCATAGAGGTAATTATGAAACTTATACTCCTTGGACATGTTGTTAATATCTAGAATCAAAGAAGAAAATTCTTTGACATTGTCTCTAACAGATCTGGTCTGCCTTAGTGTCTTCAAACGGTCCCTAGCAATCCAGTCTGCATTGTGAGGGAAAAATTGATCCTTCAATTCTTTTTTCAGAAGTTCGCATGAATAAATCTTAGGAAGTTCAACACTCACTTGTTCAGCCATTCTTTTACGCCACCACAATTTTGCATTATCCGCAAGATACATAGCAGTAATTGACACCTTGTCTTCATCACGTACATAGGGTGCAATGAAATATTGTTCCATATCCCATTAGAAGTTTTCAAGTTTCTTTGCACTCCTTGTACCCCCAAATGCCTTAGGCTTGGGAATTTTCACCTTAGAAGTTTCCCCACGAGTTGGTCTACAAGCAGCAATCGCCAAATGCAAGACGGACAGTTCTGCGTGAAGGATTTCTTTTTCCTTCAATACTTTGTTAAATTCAGTTCTAAGGGCTTTATTATCCTTCATCACGCCGTCAAGTTGTAATGTCACTGCCTAACAAAAACTCATACTCTCTACTAGTTAGTCTTCGATGTCAGCCCGATATAAACCCAATTCTAAATGAAAAGTTTCAAATTCCCTTTTTCGTTCCACAAATCTACGTGAGCAGATCCACCAAAGTTGAATCATCAAGTTATTCATCCGTCAGGCCAATGAAAGCTTTGATTCTGCGCACATGTTCCCCCAATTCAGCGTTCATCACCATCTTTCAATTCCTTGCAACACCACTCTCTGATAGCAATTGTAAGGGGGTTGATCTTTGACTACTAATTAGTTCACTGATTTAACCCTTTTTGGCAGCCAACGTCTATGTCGACTTCAGCCTTCCCAACACTTAGCCAAATTTAGGAGAATTTTTGTTTAACTCAAATTTAGGCAGCAAAAATCTAGGACTTAGGATTAATAATGCAAGAAACTATATAATAAAGACAGCGAAATATAGAAAACACAAGAAATTTACAGAAAACTTAATTTCCAACTTGTATTATTGAAGTGAATGCAAGAACACTCTCAATTTGTACCAACCTTGGAACTATGAGTTAACCCTAGACGTTATACTTAGATTTTGCACTATATTTTAGTATTCCCTATTACTTAGAATACACAATCTGTTTTTGACACTAAGTCAGCGTGCACATTTATAAATCATGGGACAACCAATCTACCGACAAGTGTCTTACAAGGATAGAAATACTTGGCTTCCTTATCTTGATCCTATCCTAAGAATTTCACAACCCACAATTGCTTGGGATATTAAAATTAATTCAAACAAGGCTCCAAAAACCAGCCTTAGTCAATAAAAGACGATGCTACACTTTTTGTAACTGACAGTCATGTGCCTGGCATTGTGTTGTGTAACCGTCTGGCAGATTTTCTTTAGTTGGTCTACTGGTCGAGCTGCTCATGCACATACCACATCTTAACTTAGACATTTCAACCTTTCATTGCTCCCACTCAATGCTGCCATGGTAATGTACAAATTCGTGCCATTCCTTTATCTCACTTTGGCATCAATTCCCATTTCTTTGCTACCTTAACTTTGCCGATCATCTTGCTCTTTCCATTTCTTTGAATATCAATGTCATGCCCTCACAACATTGTTAAGACTTCACCTAGTCCAGTCCTCACCAAGTTGTCTTGCCTTCAAGTCCTTGGTCCTCACTTTCCACTTCAGAATCTGGCCTTGGTGTCATTGTGCACACCTTAGCTTTGTCAACAATACGTCGCCAACTTAGTCTTGCATGTTTGTTTCCTTGGCTTGTGCAAGTGACAAAGTCAACATTCTTTAAAATCTTGCCACTACTGCCATATGTATATTTGGCCTCACATCAATACCCCACACTTCAACTTTTGTTCCTCCTCAAGAAAGCCATAAAGCTCATCTAAAAAATTGAACTAGGAATACCACCACTTTGATTCATACAAACAATTAAGCCACAAATTACAATACCAAGTACTTCTTCCAATCATTATTCAAGATATAGAATAAAACAACAAACTTCTAACCTCCTAACTTCAAAGACGGACTCTACTCATCAAATTAGGTTTGTTCACCTACTATCAACAAAAGCTAATAAAATCACTTATCTATCATGAAACTAGTGCCCTCACAAGAAGAAATAGTCAACATACTCAATTTAAAGAATATAATATACATTAAAAAGTAATCATCAAAGAAAAACTGTCTCACTCACAAAAGAATTCACATGTATGCACAAAGAACCATAGGTTTTCCCATTATGTACATCTCCACTAATTAAGAAACCTTGAATAGAATCAAATAGGACTTTAACAGGTTGTAATGTATGCGATGGGAAAGGTAAGAAACCATATAATTGTGACTTGAAACTCCCCTTTGTTTCAGCAACGATTTTTTTCATCACTCTTTTTCAAACTTCTCTTCAAAAATTATTCACAAGTAATTCTCATCATATCAAGAATGCTTCAATAATTTTTCTTCAAAATTTTGTATTTCAAGTCACACTCTTTCTAAGAGTGCCCCCTCATCACAAGTAACTATCATTGATCATTTTTTTCTTACTCAATCATCCCTTTTCTTCAAACATACTAATTTTATCACAATTGATGCTACAGTGCTCAAGGAAGCAAGGTGCAAAAATTAGGGATTCAAAAAAATGGATCAAGATAAATATAAGACTACCAAATGAAAGGCTACAAGCTCAAAAGGGTTACTAGTAATATAATATCTAAAAAAGCTAAAACATACGAGACAAATCAAAGAAAGTCTATTATCATCTTCTAAACAAAGTAATACTTTTTATTTCACTTCACTAACATGCAGGGTAAGTTTTAGACTAAGATGCAAAACATGAAATATAAGCAAACAACCTCACCATACATGACACAAGTCTCAATCAAGTTGGATCAATTCTACTTCTAATACAGACAGGGTCATTACAACCTATAAAATATGAATAAATATATATAGAGTCACAACCATGAGCCTAGGTGTTAAAAAATCTATTTTAAATTTTATTCTCAAGCACTGATAGAAAAGTAACACTCAACTCAGGACTAAATTGCTAGTATCAAACAAGTAAAAAGGTCTTTTCTTTTCTCTCCAAACAAAATAAAATAAAATAAAAGTTATTCTAAAAAAAAACTAATACCCGGTTCAAAAGGCTACCCCTCAAAAATGAACCGAGGCCATAATATAAACCAAGGGGTAGATGAGATATGCCACTAAAACCTACAGTAAAAAGAATAATAAAGATTTTTTTTCAATTTTATTTCAAATAAAATAAAAAAAATAAAAAAATCTTTGTACTTTTTACATTAAAAAATCCTATGTCATATTCACCTTTAAACTCACAACTATCAGAAGAATTTTCACCCACACTTAAAATCATGTTTTGTCCCCAAAACAATTTATAGAAAAGAGAAGAAGAAGAAGAAGAAGAAGAAGAAGGGTTAGAAATACTCCATCAGACCTCTATGGCCTAGCTAATAACATGTTTTTTCTCCTTTCATCAAGGGTCGTGTGCACTCCATACTTAAGCTCAAAATGTGTTCCTTAGCTTCAAATTTCGGTATTCTGACTTTCCCTAATTCTACAAAAACAAAAACAATAAAAAAAAGTGAGACTAAAAAAATAAATAAATAAATAAAATAAGAAGCTACACTACGAATTGGGTTGCCTCCCAATAAGCTCTTGATTTAACATTGCGACACGACACCATCAATTTTACTATTTTTCCTTCAACTTTGAAGATATGAATTTCACCCCTAATTTTGCATCAATTTTTCTATTGCGTTCAAGGGGTGGTGGTACAAAAATTAAGGTCTCAAGCAATAGATATCGCATTTCGCACTTCTTGGATCCTAAGTGAGATATGAAAATATATGATTTTGGAACAATAAATTCAAGAATATAGACACATTGTCCCCCCCCCCCCCAATATACACTCTTCTATAGGTTTAGATAGCTCGATTAATATCTCATCATCTAAACATAATGTGGAAAAATTATTGGAATGAGGTTCAATGTGTCCTAACTCATGAATTGTATTATTATTTACACCCTCATATTTACACACATTAGATCTTTTAAGAATAATATTATATACTTCATCACATAACTCTAGTGTACTCTACTCAACAGTGACAACATCGATAAAAGTATGATCAAGTAATTCGCCCTCCAATTTTAGCTTCTCAAGTTAGTTTATAAGTATATTTTCTTCCACACACATGTTATTACTAAATTGCAGGGTGTCATACGCATCAATCTTTGCATTTAACTAAACATTTAAATTTTATATATCACACCCAAACATATTAACCTCATACATACGCTTAATTATGATTTTATAAAGAGTATCAGCAAATCTTCCATGTCCCCATATAGATTATTTTGTTGAGAAAAAACTAACCTATAAGAATCCATAATATCAAAAGTGCAAGAAATACAAGAACACTTATCACTACATGCTTTTTCAATGACCTCTGAAGAAGAGTAAAAAAAAAAAAAGTAAAACAAAAAAACTAAAAATATTAAAATAAAATAATGTTTACAAGTCAAAATAAATACTAAAGATAATTTCTATGCCACATTCCCTAGCAGCGGCACCATTTTTTATAACATCCAAATATACTTCTCGAAAAGAAATATAAGCAGTCATATACAATATATTTACCCACTATGAGTCAGGATCGATGCCACAGAGAATATGAAAGAATATTATCAATAGCAATATTTAACTCGACAGTCGTTATTTAAAAAAGGGAGAATTTAAATTGAAACAAAAATAAAAAGAATAAAAATATCTTGGAACTAAGTATTTATTTGTATTTAGATTATTAGAAATAACTAGGAATGTGTTCCCCATGATTTCATAACATAGCAAGAATATTGTACTAGTGATCTATTTTAAATTTTAGCATGCATGATCAGTAAGTTAAGTATCTCCCAAGTGATTGGACGCCCAAGTAGGGAATTTCACCACGTAATTTGATCGGTCTATGGTGTATGTTTTACTAACCCTTACCCTTGACCCCAGATTAGCCTTCACACTCTAGGTTTAAGTTATTAGATGGCAGATTATCACGTTAAATCTCTGTTGTTTAATCTTTTTTCCCATTCGTTATTTCCTTGGTTGGGCAAGTAGGAATAAGATGGGTTCCAACATTGTGCACTGTTAAAAAGCAATCAGAGTGAAGAGATAAATAATGCATGCATAAAAATAATTCAAGAATCACTTTTTACAATAACTTACTTCAATAATTCATCATGGTTCCCACAACCCTAGTTATGAAATCTTACTACACATTATCTCAAAAACACAATAAAAAATTATTAAAATAAATGTTTTTTCTATTAATCATGAAAATTTAAGAACAATAGTGAAAATATCTTTCAATAATCACAAATAAAAATAAATAATAAAGGATAAGAAAGAATAAACTGAAGTTCTTAGGCATTCACGACAACTCTTCCAAAGTTCTCAAGTTGTAAGCTCTAAGTTGTATATTTTGTATTGTTTATTGGCTGTTGGTTGGATAGTTTTATGGACTATTTATAAATATAGAAATCAAAAATAAAATAATTGACTCCAAAACATATTAGGAAACTGAAAACCCAAAGGAATTGGGTTCCAATTGTTTGTTGTTTCTGCAAGTCTCTTTTTTTCGCCACCTCAACAATAGTTTTGTCTCTCAATTGCAATTCAATTTGAAGATTGTTGCTCTCTCTCTCTCTCTCTCTCTCTCTCTCTCTCTATATATATATATATATATATATATATATTATTTTATTAAATTTAATCTGTTAAATTGTCATCTTGATTTCCTTCTATGATTTCTTGGTTTTAATTTATTTGTGCTCCAAATTTCTTCATCTTCACACCACTTCAATCCTACAAATAAAATACATAGAATAAGAAAATTTCATAAATTTATGCTAAAAACAACAATAAAAATTAAATATGAGGCGAATAATGATTATATATATATTTGGCCTCACATCAAGGATGTATCATGATTTGTTCATCATTTTTTTCATAGATGATATTCTGGTATACTCGTTGAGTAGGACAAATCATGAGCAACATTTGAGGATTGTGTTGCTCAGACTTTGAGAGATCAACAGCTTTATTCCAAGTTCTCAAAGTGTGAGTTTTGGCCTGAGTCTATAAAATTCTTGGGGAACATGGTATACAAGGATGGCATCATGGTATATCTTGCAAATATTGAGGCTATTCGTGATTGGGCTAGGCTCACTTCAGTTACTGAGGTTCGGAGCTTAGTTTGATTAGTAGACTACTACTAATGGATTGTGGAGGGATTCTCCACTATCACAACACCTTTGACCCGGTTAAATTTCCTTGATGATCCTTTTGAGTGGTCTGAGGAATGTTAGTTGAGCTTTCGGAAGCTCAAGGAGTCGCTAACTACTGCTCTTGTATTGACTCTTTCAGTTGAGAGCGAGGGCTTCACGATTTATTGTGATGTATCCGGCATTGTTTTGGGTTGTGGTTTGATGCAGGGGTGAGTTTATTACTTAAGAATTGAGGAAGCTTAGGATACATGAATGCAACTACCCCACTCTTGACCCTGAGTTGGCGACATTAGCTTTTGTGCTTAAGATATAGAGGGACTACCTGTATAGAATTTGTTACGAGATCTACACTGAGTGACAGTAGTTTTTAGGGTTGCAGGTTATGTCTAGGGGTCCCATCTACTGATCGTAGAAGCATCTATAGACTGTAGAAGCTTCTACGGGCCGTAGATGGCAACCGTAGGAAGGTGGAAAATAATTTTTTAAAACCAAGCCCTAGTACCTTTTTTATGGTTCACCAAGATGATCCATCATCATATGTACGAGTCATATATAGGTCGCATAGGTGAGTCTCAGACTTAATAAAATTATGAGGGTCAAAGTTGGTTTCTACAGTTGGTGTCTACTAACTGTAGGAAGACTTACGAGCTGTAGAAAGGTTCTCTCAAAAGATAGGTAAAATCATAGTCCCAGTACTTGATCAATTGTTGACCAGTACGAATAATAAAAAGTTCTACGGTCCGTAGGTGGGAACCGTAGGCCGAGACCGACAGTTATTTTCAAGGGCTTTTGGGTGATTTCCCTAATTGTTTTAGATCAAAACTATGTCATTTTACCTTCTACCCTATGCCCTATATAACAATTTTAAGCCCCAGATAACCATCTCTATTCATTCTCCTAAATTCCCCCAATTTCATTCCCCAAATTCTCTTGAGACTAAGGAAGAAGAGGAAGATCTAGTGTCCATCCAAGTCTCCAATCCTCCATTATTTTTAGGTTTAAAGGATCAAGGCATATGGGTATTTACCCATGGAGTCCTTTCCTCCATGGTCCCCAAGGTTTCCAATTCTCAATCTCAAATTCAATTGTTTAAATTAGGGTTTCAATTAAATCCTTATGGGTTTCTTTCAATTGTGATTGATTTTTGCTAAACAAGTCTTCTAATGCATGATTCTATATTAATACATGGTATTTAGTTGAAATTATGTTGACCATGCTTACATTATGATTTTCCACTATGAACCTGTGATTAACTCATGAACCTATGAGTTATGAAGTTATAAAGATATGCATCTTTTTATGAAGTTATTATAAATAATTTGAGGATGCTTTGAAAGAGAAGTATCAATGTTATTGTGAAAGGTTTTCTCACATGTTATAATGATCATTATTGTGAAAGGTACTTCTTACGTATGGATTCACCTTAGTGAAAGATTTTCTCATCTATCTTGAATTATGTGTAAGGAGTTATTTTCTGTTTTGGTCTTGAAAGATGTGGATTGGTACTGATCATTGCCTTTCCTATGTTATAATGATAATTGACTTTTATCCATTTCGTTGGGATTTAGACTTAGCACCGAGAGGGCCTTGAGGTGGAGGCTCAAATAGGATAGTCTCTAGTAGCAACCTCTAGTCTCAAACTATGTGCCCCTGTAGGATTGTCCTAAATGACCTAGCTAGTGGATCAACTTTAGCAAATGATGATATGTACGGATTATACATTGGCAAGTAGATTCCCCTTCCTTTGGTATGAGGGATATACCAAATTCGATTATATAGCTCTCATGGTCTTATTGTCGGTTAAAGCTAAGATCTCATAAAATGACTATGTTTTCTTCAAAAATTTTGTATGTCATTATTTCAAAAGCATTGACTATGTCTTATGATTTTCATGTTTGACTTCCTTATGTTTAAAATGTCCAAATATTGATCATGTCTACATGTTTTATACCATTATGCTATGATGTCCATGTTTATGCATATTTCCCCATACTTAATACATTCCATGTACTAATGCAAATTGTTGCCTACATTATCCCATGAATGTAGGATCCGACATTCTTACCTCGCATACTCGTGGCTAGACATTGATTGAGTGCTTCAAGTTTATTGGTAGTCCTCATGTTCTGAGGACTGAGATTGTTTATCAATTTATGTTATTTCCCTTTTCCAACTTTGTATGTGATGTATGGGTTACGTCGTTATCACTTTCCTTATGATGTATTAGATGGCTTTGAAACATTTGTTAGACTTCCCCTTTGTCAAACTCTTTGATATGTGAAATGTTATATTTTAAAGTCTTTATTTATATTATCTTGTATGATATATGCTTAATGGCTTTTGTAGGGCTTCTCGGGGTTCTATATGTCATGTTACGCCTAGGGTATACTTTGGGTCATGACAACAGGAGTCTTTAGTATATTATGTGCCAGAGGGACCTTAGTTTGACGTAGCGTTGCTAGATTGAGCTTCTTAAGGACTACAACCTCTTTATTCTCTACCATTCGGGCAAGGCAAATATGGTAGTAGATGCCTTGAGTTAGAAGACAATGAGTATGGGTTTCTAGCCTTCTTTTCTACTATAGAGCGACACTAAGCTTTGGACATTCAATACTTAGCTAATGACATGGTTTGGTTGGATGTTTCAGATTCTAGGTGTGTTTAGCCTATGTGGGAGTCCATCCCTCTTTACTTGGCTATATCCGTAGCTATCAGTTTGAGGATGAGGCCTTGATGGCACTTCAAAATCAAGTGTTAGCAAGAATGCCGGTAAGATTTCCTGAATTTAGATGGGATTTTGAGGTTTAAAGGTCATATTTATGTTCCAATAGTTGGGGGTTCGATTCAATTGATACTTTGTGAGGGCCTCGATTCTAGATAATCTATCCATTCAGGAACCGCAAAGCTGAATCGTGCATTGAGGTAGCATTATGTGTCCCGTTGCCTGAGTTGTAAGGAGGTGAGCACTTGAGACTTGGTGATGAGTTTCAAAGATTACCCATTCTAAAGTGGCAGTGGGATCGCATCACTATGGACTTTGTGGTAGGGTTGCCCTGGACTTCTAGAGGTGTTGATAGTATTTGGGTCATCATTGATCGATTAACCAAATCAACACACTTTCTCCTTGTTCAGTCTTCATTCAACACCGAGAGATTGGCCCGTATCTACATTTATTAGTTGAATCATCTATATGGTGTGTCGGACTCTATTATATCAGATCAGTGTGCTCCATTTACTTCTAGCTTCTGGAGGACTTTTCAAGATGATGTGGGCACTCACATTGACCTTAGCACAACATTCCATTCGCAGACTAATGATCAGTCGGATCATACTATTCATGTTCTTAAGGACATGTTGCAGGCTTGTGTCTTAGAGTTTGGAGGTCAGTGGGACCAATTCTTACCTTTGGCAGAGTTTGCGTACAACAACAACTATAATTCTAGAAGTTCAAGAAAAAAACCTCAGAATCTAATTCTGACAATCCCACCAGCTTCGAAAAGGGCATTTTAGGCTAGTAGCATAGTCAACACGACTCATGAGGCTTTTAGTGCGAGTTTGTGTGATTAGGTATTTTAACATTCAAGTTAAGGCCTAGTTTAAATTTAGCAACATTCTAAGTAAATGAACTTGGATGAGAATTTCTTCAGTGTGGTTAGCTCGAGAATATTGAATTTGCTCTAAAATGATCCTTCATTTAGGTCCTGAGGCTTCTGGGCCTATTTTAAGCCCTCTGTGGATTTTGCCTTAAATTGGAGTTGGGTGTGGAACCCATATTTTTTCAAGACGACCTTGTATGGAAGTTTTAACTGCTCTGTTGAGTTCCGAATGTCAAATTTGAGTGGTTTTCATATCTAATTTGTGTTTACGGGGTTCCGAAACAATCATAAGCCCCCGGTCGGAGTCTGCTGGACTTTGCTAAAATATTTCGATGCCTGATGTCTGGGGTGGATGTTTTGTGCCATTAGGTTCGCTTAAGTGAAAGCATTGAAACTAGGGATCCGCTTAAGTGAGCCCAGCCATGCAAGTCATTGTCACTAAAGCGGCCATATGTTCGCTTTAGGGGACCTCGTTATTGATGATTGTGTTCGCTTCAGTGAGTCTAGCTTTTGCGGTCATGAGCTCGCAAAAGTGAGGCCCACCTTATTGAGGCATATCGCTTAAATGACTTTCATGGACGCTTAAGCGAAGGTCGAAAATCTCGAATAAAAGACTTAGTTGTGATTTCAGCTTTTTATCTTAGTTTGTTTTGGTGATTTCTTCAGCTCTCAAGCTTCGATTTCAGCGATTCAAAGTCCTGTGTAATTGTTGGGAGTGTGGCTACTTAAGTTTGTGATTGGGAGTTGTCGAAGAGCCTCCGTTTTAAGTGAAATTTTGAGTTTATAGGCTTCCCTAGCTTGGGTTTCTTTTTAAATTGCATGGTTATTGTTGTAGCTGTTTCGAGCCTGGGATCATGTTCCATTTTGGAACACAAGTTTGGGGAGTAGTTTAGGACCTCATGACGGAGTCAACTCTAGAAATTTTGGCGCGGTCCCATAATTCTCATTTGATTCTAAAATTGGTTCGTTTCCATTTTAGGTGTTTTAGAGGCTAAACGAGCGTACTTACATTGTAATCCTATTTTTAATACTGTGGCAACGTTCCAAGGCTGTTAAAAATGGAAAAGCTCCATCCTTGCGATTTGGTGAAACGACCCCAAAAAAAAATGCCCGAAAATGTGCTACGGAAACACCTATAATTGTAATTTCCATATATCTCAAAATCCGTGCATGATTTCGGAAATTCGACTTCATATTCTTATTCAGGGGGTCAAATTGAGTGGGAAATGGGTCTAACCCGA